>CATIWM010371987.1:0-13036 GCA_949671775.1 Mallotus repandus
TAGCTCTATACACCCCCCCCCCCTCTAGGGCATTTTCATATACCAATAGTTGAAACACACAATTCAAATAAAAAGATAAATTTTAAAGCTAAAAAGTGATTTACTTGATTAAACTTTGGGAAAATTACTATTTTCCCTATATTTTTGCCCATTACACTACTTTGTTCCTGACATTTTAAAAATAAATTTATTCATCTTTGTACTTTGGTGAAATAAATTAAAAAGTCCGTTATGTACTTTTCCCATTAAGTAGACATTAAATGGCTATGAAAAGACTAAAATAGCCTTTTTATATTTTGTGCCCTGAATCGAGAAAGAAAATAAAAGAAAATAGTAGCAGAGAAAGCAATCACAAAGTTTTGGTTTTTTTTTTCTTCTTATTTCTTCTTGAGTGGTCTCTGTGTGTGTGTTTTGAGTAGTCTTTGTGTGTGTGTTTTTAGGTATAATTTTTTCTTTTAATTTTTAGGATATGATAGAGGGGGAGAGTAGGGTTTTAGGGACTACTGGCTTTAGTGGTAGCACATTGTATGACTATTTGCTCAGTCAAAGGGGGAGATAGCTAAAAGCACTACTAACAACAGGCATGTCAACAACAAACTAGGTGTAACAAAAGGCAAAGAGTAGAGAGCAAACCCCAACAATGGCATATGGGATGATTACAGCAGGGCCCATATACAGATGACTGGCTCTACTAGTAGTGACAAAGACACCAACATCAACCATCCTACTGATACCGAAACAGACAAGGTCATACCATTAGAGAAAAAGAGGAATGATTAATCTCCGTTAACTACTTATCTCTCAATTTCTCAATTTTTTATTTTTTAAGATTTTTTGTTTATGCGGCAAAAGGAGGTGAGGTGAATTATAAAAAGGCGCAAGCAAATATGGGGGCATGGTGGGGGTAGCTTAAGGTGGGATTAACAATGGACGGTGAATAAAAGACCATAACTTTTGTGTAATGGGAAAGAGCCTGAGACAAAGACAAATGAGTGAATATGACTTGGTGAAGATGGGTTAGTGTTATTGCGGCCATGGTTTTTATTGATTACAGTGTCGTGTTATTGCCTATTGGATTGTCTATCTTGAACTGGGAGTGAAAAAAGTTACAGTATAAGGGAAAGACAAATGAGTGTGCTTTAGGTTTAGTGCAAGCAAGTAGTGGGTTAAGATTAAGAGTGGCAGTGGTGTAATAGGCCAAAATAGAAGGAGAAGATGAAGAAGATGAAAAAAGTGAAAAGAAATTCCACCGTCTATTTAATTTAAGTAGCCAAGGGTACTTTTGAGTTTGCCATTCATTTTTGCAAATTTGACCTCTATTTTTTTGGTTAATTAAAAAAAAAAACCTAATAGAAGGATGAACGAGTTTAACTAATCAAAGTACAAGGACTAATAAATATTCTTTAGAATATTAGGGACGAAGTAGTGTAATAGGCCAAAATATAGGAAAAATAGTAATTTACCCTTAAACTTTAAATCACTCAAAAATTTCAAGTTAATAGAGATATTTAAAATTGAAAGTAGTTAATTATTAATTAATTCAAAGTTTCACTAGATTAAAAGTTCAAAATAGGTATTTTTATTTTAATAAAGAGTTCAATTGTAATTTTATAATTAATTAATTTTTGATAAAAATAATACAATGTTGAACATTTGCATGATCAAGTGTTAATCTACTCCTATTTTGACTTTAACATTTTTGGACCACTAATGTTCCTTATTTAAGTGTGATTATAAGCATAGGTATAATATTACTCTCAATGAAAGCTAAGTCAATTGACTGACCTTTCGAACATGCTTGAAGACATTTGAATCACATTTGAAGTCTTCAAAGACCTCTAAACATATTCCTTTATGCATGGGAAATGAACCAAATGCAAAGAAGTGCGTTCTGATACAAAACAGATAAGTTTTCATGAGGCCAACCTACGCTCACGGTCCAACCTATCATCAGGGTCTACGCTCACGACCCTGACTCCTTATGCCCAAAATGTGAGAAAGATGGCTAATACGCTCACGACCCCGACCAGACCTAAGCATCTCCAACGGTCACTTTTGCAAGCAACGGTCATATTTTTCAACTCTCACGTCCCTGAGCGTTTGAAATCCTATAAAAGTTAAAAATGCATTTAATGAAGAAGAAAGAGGTTGGGAACGAAATTAATGGCTTCCAACAGCCATTTTTCACTCCCCAATTATAAATTGAAGACTTAGAACTTCATTCAAGAAGTTACAGTTGGTTGAGCAAATTAAATTCTTTAAACAATTTTCTCTATTCTTAAAATTCTCAATTGGTTTTGAGTGTTGGTTGTGTGCCAGGTTAGCTCTCTTCTTCATCTTCTTTGTTGGGTTGAAAAAGTGAAGTGAGAAGTTAATGCTAGTGGTTTAGGTTCAAGTGTAAGTCGCAAAACACTTGTGATTGATTGTTGGTTAGAGCTTAGCCTTCAAAAGCTCATTGAGTTGTAAATGTTAGAGTTGAGCCACAAAACTCTTGTAAACTCAATCTAGATTAATAAGATTAGAGTGGGTATTGAAAATCCTAACTTGGGGATAAGTTAGGTGGAGACGTAGATTCATTTGTGAATCGAACTCCTTAAATGTTGTGTTGTTGAGTTCTTCCATTGCTCCTTCATCTAAACTCTTCTTTAATTTTTAATTAAGATTTAATTTTCCTTTAAATTTTAATTTGCCATATTCAACCCCCCCCCCCCCCCCCCCCCTCTAGGGCCTCTTTTATATAATATCAAAAATATAATATTCAAATGTTAGTGAACTGATAGTATAATAAAGTCAAATAAAGGCAAATAGTAATATTTTTTAGTAGGTTCATTTCATTTAACAGTAATTTTAAAATTTGATAGAAGACTTAATTAGCTATTATTCCAAAAAGAAAGAACAAAAAATGTAATTTTTAAAATATTAGGAAGTAAATAGTATATGAACATATTATATTTTTTTTCTTGAGATTTGACTTAATTTACACTTACATCCCTCTTATTTAAAAGCAAAACTTTTACCTCCCTCAATTTTTATTCTGTTAATATTTAAGGACTTCTGTTAAGGTTAGATCCTTTTTTTTTTCCATTAAATACCCTATAAGAAGACTAAAATGCCATTTTAAACAATAAATTATTATAATGAACTATAAAACATTAATAATATTTACAATACATTTTAATCATTTATGTTTAACAACATTAAATATATACATTTCTCACTTAATTGGATATTAAAATATCGCCACAAAAACATTCATAAAAAAATAAATTATATGCAATATGAAATATATCATGAGATGGTAAGGATATTTAAAATTATTTTTATTTTATTAATTTGATATTGTTTTTTGTGTTTATTATAATTAATTTTGAATTCAACACTAGGGAAGTTAAAAGGGATCAACCTCAAATTTTATTGGGAAACGGCAGGAGCGTGCCATGTTTAAGAGCGCCCTGTCCACACACGGCGCCACCACGTGCAATCAACGTTCCGACAAATCACCAATTGTACGAGGCCGTCTGCCACTTTCCTTTGGCATCTTCTTACCAAACATACCTATAATAATAATAATAAACAAACATACCACAAGTCAAAAAAATTTATATATATATATATATACCCTAACATTAGTTTTTATAAAAAATAATATGGTAAAAGAATTAAAATTATTTTATTTTATCTAACAAGTCGATGAAAAAAATTATATTACACTGAATTGAATATGCAAATGCATGAAATCTCAGACAATATCCATGCATTTTTATATATGAATTGAGTATAAAAATACCCAATAAAATATAAAATTAATTTGAAGTATTATGTGAAAATAATATAACAATAATTTATAAAAGTAAAGTGAATAAATTTTCTTATGTAAAGAAGAAAAGTTAATTTAAAAATAGTAATGTTATGTAACTTAAAATTATATTGTATATATTATTTATTATGATTTTATTAATGTTAAAAATATATTGAGTGAAAAAAATAAGAAATATTTTATGTTAATTTGATAAAAAAAAATTTATCTTATGTAAGTTAATATCACAATAAATATTTTAAGTCCAATAGCTTATGTAAATTTCAATTTTAAAATTTTCCTTTTAATAAATATTAATAATTTTTATCCTTATTTTTTGCTATATTTTTCTACTTTAAAGAGGAACAATGAATTAATGAAGCCTATAAATGAAATGGATGACGATTTTTGCATTCTATCTATTTATTTATGCATTCCTCTTTTTTTTTTTTTTAAATTTAAGGTTACATAATTACTTTTTGTTTAGAATGTTGTTTTTCATTAACTACTATTCTTAAACTATTCTCTTTTTAATTTTTTAATCTAAATTTACTATTTAATATCTAAAATTATAAAACTACTTGTGCTTAAGCTTATTTTTTTCATTAAAAAACTTAGAATAGTGAATTATTTTTTTATAAGCATTCTTTCCCTTTTAATTTATTTAGACAATTATAAAATTTACACCAATTATAAAAAAATAACATTTTTTTATGAACAGTTTTTAAATTTTTACTTTTATCAACAGTTTTTTAATATTATATGCACATTATTTTATTTTTATTTTTCTTATCATAATTTTTTAAAAAATAATTGCATGATTAAAACATATATTATAAAAAATTTATGAAAATTCATCATATAAAAAATTGTTGTAATTTTAATTTTTAAAATAAGTGTTATAACATATTATAATTATTAACAATTAATAATAGAAAATTAAATACTACATTTAAGGCAAAAATGTTCTCAATTAATGTTTAAAAGTCTTTTGTCACGCCCACTATTAATATTTTTAAAATTTAAGGCACAAATGTTCTCAATTCAATATTTACTTTATATTAGTAAAATTTTCTCAGTTAATCTATTTATTAATTATTAAATAATAAACCATATTTATAAAAAAAATTAGTTTTTTGAGGTTCTTAAAAAGACATAAATTCTTAATGAATATTTTTTTTTAAGAAAATAAAATTGATATTTATATTTATGTGTACGATAATTTATTTTCATTTTTAAGTGTTAGATATAATTATTTAAGGAATTTTAGATTTTATTTATTTTTATATAATTAGAATTCTTATTTTCATTTCTACATATAAATTAAGATGTAATTTAAACTAATTAGTTGGCTTAAATATTTTATATTTCCCATTATTGTCTTAAACAAGGAAAATATAATTATTATAATATTTCTTATTGATTCTATTGCAAAGTATTTCTATACTTTTATTATTTTAGTAATTAGGAAAATACTTACTCATTGAAATTGAACAATATAATATAAATAATATAAATAATAACTAATTTATTAAAAATTAAATTATAATTTATATATCAAATTTCTTGTAAAAAAATTAAAAATTATATGAATAAATATAAAAAAAGATGTGTTCAATCATTTAGCATTTAAAAATAATTTATACTTATTTCATTTAAATAATGTAAGTAATATTTTCTGAAAAATATAAATATGCAATTTAATTAAATAAAATCATTTTTTGATCTGAAAATATTTTAAATGGTAAAAATTTAAAATAAATTATTTTTCATATGAGTTGTAATTTATTTGGATAATGAAGAAATAGAGAAATTTAAAAATTACAATAAAAATAAGATATCCAAGTTTGGAATATTTATGTAATTTATACTTTAAAAATATAAAAATGGAGTGCGGATATAAAGTGGTGGAGTGCAAAAATTTTTAGCAAAATAAAATTAGTTTATTAGTGAAATTTATCTTTTTAATACGAATGAGTTAAACTAGCTATTTACTCTATATCCAAATGAAATAAAAAATTTATTGATTTTTTTTTCTTGAAAAGAAAGAATGAATTAATGAAGTGCATAGGATCTTATATTAGATTACTAGTGAAATGTATCTTTTTTAATAAAAGAAACTTCTGAAGGTGGTTCGCATTTCACAATACTTTCATTTGTGAAATTATTCATTCTTTATCCTCAAATAAGATAAAACTAGGATAAATTAGAAAATGTTCCAATTTATCCTCAATTATAGGTTAATTTTTTAAATAATTTTATCTTTTAATTTGTATTAATTTAAACAATTAATTTTTCTTCTTTCAATTGGCATGAAATTGTCGACGTGTCAAAAATAGTGTTAAGGGGCAAGGAAATCAAAATAATATAATTTTAATTAAGACCAAAATAAAAAAAAAGATCAATTCAGTTGAAAAATATATAAAACTAAAATAAAATGAAAATATTTTAAAAAAATGAACTAAACTGAAGAAGAGTCAAAATCGAATTGAATTGAACTGAACTGGTTCGGTTGATTTATTCGGTTTGATTTTTTAACATATTAACTTTATATAATTTTTCACTATTTTAATAATATTTATGAGATCTATTATTGTTAGTTTTTATATTTATTTTATTTATTAAATGTTTAGAAAATCAACTGAACTGATTTTCTAAAATGAATATAAATAATTTTGGTTTGAATTTTTTGGTATTAAATATTTTATTAAGAGTTTTAAATATTTAAAAATGATATTGTTGATTTCTTTTGAAATATTAGTGATAAACTAATCAAATTGAACCGTAAACATCATATAATTTAAAATAATTTAGAAAGTCAATTTGGTTCAGTTTAATTATATTTTTTATAATAAAACTTGTTTCTCCAATTTTTGGTTTTTGGTGTGTGCCAAAAGATTGTTGGTTGCAAGCGTGTTAGAGGAGAAATTCCTCAAAATAAGACCTGACTTCTTTTCAGAAAATTGTAGATTCTCAATCTCCTTTACCACAATTTCATTGGATTTTAAGCCGAAGAAAATTAATTTGTAAATAAAAGAGAGAATTTGAGCACTTGAGAGGAAAATTATATTGATTTTGAAAATTTAATACAAAACTAAAGTAGTGAGCGCTGTAAACTAAGAACAAAAATGTTTGGCTAATAATTCTGAAGTAGATGATTGGTGTAGATAGATGTAGGTGTTGATATGTATCTTCTCCTTTGCTTTTATAGATGATCTTCCTTGTAGGCTACTCCTTCATTTATTTCTCCAGCAACTCAAGAGTTTCTTCCATTCATGAAAAATAAATTCATGCACTGTCAGAGACTTCTTTTCCAAGTTGATATTTTTCCCATGGCATTTCAGAATCTTCTTATCTTGTGGGCTGGACTTTTAATTAATTTTGGGCTTCAAAATTCTAATAAAATCAAATTGATTAATATTTTAGCCAAAAATATCAAATTAAGCCACTAATTTAGTGGCCTTAATATTTTAGCAAAAAATTTCAAATATAGCAAAAACAAAACCTAACCGAATTGAAAATATTTTGATTTTTTAAAGTAAGAACTGAACTATATTTGTTTATAACTTAAACTGAACTAGATTGATTTAGTTTTCAGTTATTTTTGCTCATATCTACTTGTCCCGTCAATACTGTCTTTGACACATCAACAAGTCACGTCATCAATTACATATTTCAATTAAAAGTTGAATAGATTTGAAAAAAAAAATTAATTGTCTAAATTGATAAAAATTAAAAGATAAAATTATTTAAAAAATTGGGTTATAATTAGAATAAATGGAACCATTTTTTCTTTTTTTATGCAGTTTATATTCTTCATTTCAGTCAAAAATTTATAAAAGAAGATTGAATTAGTGCTACATCGCTATAGATACATTATTCCATGCACTCTTTTTTAGTCATATTGAATAAGATGCACTCTTCTACTCGACAGTGAACTTGCATGTGTTCTCTGTTTAAAAAAAAACAAAACCAAAAAACAAAACAAACTTAGCATGTGTTCATCTTCATCATCATCGTTAATATTGAATAAAATACTTACCCTTTCCTTTTTCAAATTTTCAAAATTTTCAAATAAATAACTTAGTAACAAGTTCAAGGTATAGTTTCTTGGCTCCAAAAGACAAAAAAAAAAAAAAAAAAAAAAAAAAAAAAAAAAAAAGAGATATTCGTAAAAGTATATGTGATTCTTACCTTACTTTTCATTTATTTTATTATTTTATTTATGCATGATTTCTTTTTGATAGAGTGTTTAGAATGCTTGAGATACTCATGCTATGATTATCACATATTGCCATACTTCACATGTTTAACATATTTTATGCTTACCATGTTTACCATATTAGCTAAAATTAACATGTATGCCATGATTATCAAGATTGCTATGTATGCTGTCATTTTTTTTACTATGTCCATACATCATAATTTGTCATGTTCATGCATTATATCATGAATGTATTGCTATAGTGTGCTTGTGTGTATATATTCTGTTTTCATTTGCATATAGTAGTTGATCCAACTCAGTACATATCCTTTTGGAAGCACTATGTTGATTACTAAGGCCGACAATGATAATTAATATATGGGTGGTATGGAGATACCTTGAGATTAAAGAGTTTGCTCTTGTTAACACTGACAAATCCAATTGTTTTATCCACAGGGGAATTTGGTTTCAACCGAGGGATCTGAGCTTACCTAATCCCTAATTGGACAATTTCTCGAGTGATACCGAGTGATGACTTTCTATTTTTTCTGCTTGAGTTTTAGGGTTGTAAGTGACATTTGGCCATCCTTAGGCGCTCTTCCTGTATTTTACACTATTTATTTGTTTCTCCATAATAAGAAAAAATGACAACAAATAAATTGGTGTCGAGTTTACGCGTTGCTGTTTACAGTATTTTAGAACAAAAAAAATAAAAATTATAATTTTTAAATACTTGGGAGTAAATAGTATAATATTGTAAAATAAAGAGGGAAAATAGTAATTATACTATTTTCATGTTAATTTTAATAAATATGTCACGACCCGAACCCAAAAGGGCACGTGACCGGCACCAGGGAATGGGAAATGCATAACGCATCCGAAACTCGCAGTAAGCCTTAGAATTTTTTTCAAAAAATATAAACCAATCAATACTAAACAATAAAACCATAATCCATAAAATCCTCCATAATCAAATATATAAATATCCAAACACATAAATCCAATATCTCCAAATACATCAATATTTCAACTCAACACAACTTCCATAATACCAATAATACAAGTTCTTAACTAACTACTGTGGTATCTAGAATTCAATTACATAATATTAAAATCAAATAGACATACATAAAGCAACCGGTGAAGAAGAAATCTGGCACAGACGGTGACCACTACTAGACTGACAGTGAGGTCCTGAAAAAAAAATAAGTTGAGGGGAATCAGACCTCACTGAGTGAATCAATTTTATAAAATGCACGCTGGTTTTAAAACATTTGCTAAAACTCTTTTTTTTAAATAAAATAGAGTAAAATAAATATAATTATTTATAATTATTTACTTTACTCAAATCTCTTTATGTAAAAATCTCTTCCAAAATTCACTATAACTTTAATACATAAATTCTCGTAAAAAATTATATAAAATATTTCTTTTAATGGAAAACATGGTAGAACACATAAACCATCAATTCTAATAGCCTTTCGACTCTCTTTAATCCATATGACTGCCAGTTCCTGAGAGCTAAGCTCTACCGAGCTACCAGCCACAGTGAACCACTTATTCCAATATTTACTAGTGGTTCCCGAGAGTTAAGCATTTACCGAGCTACCAGCCACAGTAAATAATCATTTATATCACGCCCAAAAGCTATGCATCAACCGAGCTTTTCAATATACCCCACCCGAGAGAACACTCTCAACCGAGCTTAATTCATACTCTGCCCGAGAGAACACTCTCAACCAAGCCAATCACATATTCTTATACTCGAGATCTTAACCAGTGTGTACATGGTCCTAGCGACACCCACTAGGTAGCACGTTCTACCAATTTCTCCAAATCAATTTAAATCATAAATAAACAAATTAAATAAATAAATAAGTAAATTAAATAAATAAATAAGACGGAATGAAATAAATTTCATTAAAGCATCCTTTCAATGCTATTCATAATAATAAAAGAAATAACCATGCATATGGTAATATTTAATAATTTCATAAGTAAATTCATATAATTAACTTTTTTACTATTTTAACCACATAACAAAATATAATTTAAATCTTCACAACACACATTCCATAAAATTAACTCACAAGTTGAGTGTGTTGGGCGACGCGTCCTCTGCTACCCAACCCTGGAGTTCTATAAAATAAATAATATTTATTTAAAGTATGCTTATTTAATAAAATAAGTAAATTAATAAAAATTCTCAGGAATTATAAAAATCATGGGATGGATGAGATCGACTCGATCTAAAACACAATACTAAGCCAACTCAAAATCTAGCATATACTGATGTCACATTTTACGAAAATTTTGCAGAATCTCCTTTGTAAAACGGACATCTCTCTACTAAAAGTAAAGTCATCTTGCACAAAACGACACTTCTATAACTCTACAACTTAACAACTCAGGTTAGGCCCCCAAACTACAATTCACGCCCTACCGAGAGCCAACATCACAAAATATATAATAAATAAATAATTTTCTCAAATCACCAAAATATATCATAAAAATATTAAAGAAATTTATTTTCCAAATAAATAATAAAATTTCAATTCACAAATAATATTTGCTAATAAAATCCATTAATAGCATAAAATTTCCATTAAACAATTAAATTAGCATAAATTGTAAATAATTATTAAAATCACTTATTAGTATCATAAAAATAATAAAATGCACATTTAAGCTTAAAAATAATAAATAAGTTTATTTTTTCATATATTTTCTCAAAATTATCACTAATTAACAATTAATTGGAAATAACTATAAAATTTATTTTCATACCTTTAATAATAAAAAATAGTCTAAAACAGAATAATTAACAATAATTTGAATTAAAATCAAACAATTTATTAATTTCCAACAATTTTCCAAAAATACATATTTATACATAACCTATAAAAATTCATATTTAAAATTCTGTAAGGAATTTCCCAAAACTTCCCTCACAAAGTTTAATCTACATAATTTATAGAATTTAATAAAAATTTAAAAATAACCCGGGTCCAGAACAGTAACATAAACAGTACCCCGAGACCCGAAAAATTCAAAATTTCTAAAAAATAAATAAAATCATCAATGGATAGCTCACAACCTCTACAATAAATAATCTCAAAGTAACTATATCTAATTAAATCTAATTGAAGCTCAATTTAAATAAATACCCAAAAATAACCTAGAATTAATTACATAAAATTGGAGTTGTTCCCGATGTTAGAATCCGAAATTGACTGAGGGCTTTGTCTACCCAGGAGGAGAGGAACAAATTGGGATCATCAGTGAAGCTTGGCATTGCCGGAGTCGGCGACGGCGGCTTCTGCTTCTTCTCGGCCTTGAACGGAAATGCAATGAGGAGGAAGAAATGATGGCGGGAAGGAGGAGGAGGAGGTGTTGGCGTCGGCTAGGGCTGATCGATGTCAGCTGGGGTTGACTGGAGCTGACAGTGGCGGTGGTGGCAGTGAGCTACGGGAGAAGGAAGAAAGAAAGAAGGAGAAGGGAAAAGAAAAGGAAAAAGAAAGAAAGGAAGGAAAAAAGAAAAAATAATTTTGACATATTATTATTTTTTTATAAATATACAAAAGTACAGAAGTATAATTTTTAATATTTTAAAATAAAAATATCTTTTTTTTTACACAAAAGTACGTACCCATTTAAATACACATATATATAAATATATAAATTATACTCATATATTATACTCTTAAAAATTAATAAGATTTTCTTAACAATTCATTTAACACTAATTAAATAAAATTATCATTAAAACTCGATAATCCACATTTAATATTAATAAATAAAAATTCTGGTCTTTACAAAATAGAAGAGTCATTAGGATTTAACATTTTTTGTTAGTTACATGGAGACCTACCTAATGCCTGTGAGGAATTTAACATTTTTTACTTTTTAAATTATTTACTGCGGATAAGTATAATTTTGATCCAGCAAAATCAGTCATGTGTGTTTTTGGGCATTTAAGTAATATGTGTTTCACATTTTTTTGTACTTTAATATCCTTCTAACAAATATTGTTTAAAATGTATGCTTTAATGTAAAAATAATATGCATTTTCAATGCTAAAATTACATAATGAGTAATATATCATTCAACTAACTACAATGAACTCACAAAAAAAAAATCAAATTTAAATGTATTTTTAATTTAAGGATAAGTACAATTTTGATTCATATGGTTTTGTCTTTTGACAAAATTAGCCATGTGGTTTTGTTTTGATTTTTAAGTACTATGTGTTTCACATTTTTTTTACACTTTAGTACTATTCTAACTGACATATTATCATTATTTTATGAGACAAAACTAATATAATATTAAATTTCAATTATTCTATATATGCTTTATGACCAATCTAACCAATCAGTTATTTTTAAAAGTATTGTCAATTTATTTTTAAAAATATTTCTTTTTATTCATAATTAAATTAAAAATACATCTAAATTTGATTTTTTTGTGTGAGTTTAATTTAGTTATTTAAATAATATATGTAGGTGGCGGGGTTTAGCGCGTGCCCAAGTATTGGTGACCATGGCACTGTGTGGACTCCGGACCCGCTAGGAAATGCGAATTAAGTCCTAAAGCCTAATCAGAGATGGAATCGCCACCCAGATGAAAGCCGGTACATACTTTACAGCAACTAGATTCCACGGAGGTACCCAGAAGCTGTCTTCAGAGATCAGGTTCGAAAACTGGATATGGGCTTTTGGAATACCCACCCAACCTTTCGGTTGGCCTCCGTGTTTGTTTTGTACTTTATTACCCGTGATTATTTAATTATTCCCTTGTTACTGTTGAATTGCAGTCATTTCCACTTTTATATTTTACCTACTTTGCACCTTAGTCCTTTTACATGCTTATTACCCCGACATTCATTACAAATAATAATAATTTACAACCATTCATACCAAATAAATGGGGAAGGGATTAAGGATTACAATACTTTTCATAATTACAAATTAAACAAAACAAAATAAATAAATTTGAATTAATTAAAAAGATAAAAGCATTAAACAATCACAAAT
>CATIWM010372046.1:0-28198 GCA_949671775.1 Mallotus repandus
AGTAAGTCACACCTAAAAGAGTTTTTCCATATCACCTTATTAATCTAATTATTGATTAAAGAGTTTAATCAATTAATTAAGATTAATGAAATTGGATTTATGTTTTGAGCAATGATTCTAGCATATCATGAAATCTAATTCCACCAAGATTTTAATTATTAAATGCTTGATTAATATGAGATATTAATTAAAGCATTAAATAAAGAGTATATATTGTTTCCTTATGGACTTGGATTAATGGCCCAAGGAGTATGGGCCTAGGCCCAAAAGAGTTTTGGTCCAAAGATTAATCCAAGGCCCATTAATATAACTCAAGGCCCATTAGTTTGATGGAATGGGCTTGGATCAAATGTTGGCCTAACTTCAAGGCCTATCAACCTAAGGCCCATTAGTTTGATTGAATGGGCTTGAGCTAAGAGTTGGCCTAACCAAAAGGTACAATTCCATCAACTATATCTAATTGATTTATGGATTGGACTTGGCCTAGATATTGGCCCAATAACCAAGCCCAAGTCCATTTATTAATATAAGTCTATTTTGGCATATTAGGAGATATTATCTCTTATGTGTGTTTAGTTGACTTTTGGGGCAAATTGAGTTAGTGGGTTGTGTAGAGAAAATATGTGTGGATTAAATACATGAGATGTGGTTAATATATATCTACATCTATTCTCTACACTTATTAGATATTTATACATATACACTTTTTACTATGTCATGAGGTAGCTTCCTAATGATTATAGTGTAAAAGATATTTATATGTGTATGTCTAATTAGCCCTATTTCTCAACATATATATATATCACCTTAAGAAGAGTTCTTAAGGTAAAAAAGAGTTTTGATATCCATTAAGTGTTAGTGGAAAGTGTAGAGACAAAAGATATACCAAAAGGAAACACAAAATATACCAAATATAAACTCGTAGTTCTTGCTAGTAGGATTAAGTTACTTGAAGTTTCTTTGGGTCACAAGAGAGGTGCTTACAACTACACTTAATCAAAGGCAAGAAGGTGATTGAACGACTTTGGTGTTTCAAGTTAAAGGCCATACATTTGGGTGGCTTAGCATTGATTCAAGAGAGCAATCCATTATAGTAGATTACTTATGGTCTACATCAAACACTTAGAAGATTGTAAGTATTTTGTCAATATAATTTCCTAAGTTTTATGTGTTAGTATGGATGTGCCCTAGTGGCATTTCTTATAATATAAATGACATTGTACTTTTATCCCTATGGCAATTAAATATTCATTTAAATAAAGTGTTCATTTTTTTGAATAGTTACCCTTTAGCATTATGTTAAAAGAGTTTATTATCAAGAGTTGATAATATGAGTGAGAAACTCTTTTATTACATATGTTATAAAATGTTCATAGTCATAGGATTAATATATGGGTAGTATTAATCTATAGACTATCACCTCTATCTATTTTCCTTGGTCGGTATATGATATCGATAGTGAGAGGCAATGCGTCTCATGCTACTTGATATGAGATATCAAAATAGACATGTGGATACTCATGTGATGGGTGGATCGAACTGTGACGTAAGATAAGTGACTGTGTGGAAATTCTCTTTTGTTAACAATCACTATCTTGGACATAATGGTGCATATGGTCCTTTGACCTGAGGCGACACAGTCATCCACATATGGGTGGTTAGAGTTTGTTACCGCTTACATACCTATTCTAGCCATGTATGGAAATATGGCGTATGATGGCTCTAGTCGGTTATATGTAGGGATGAGTGATCGGCTAAGATGGAATTCATTACCTAGAGTGAACCGGGATAAGATCCTATGCTATCTAAGTTGTTCTCGATGAATAAGTAGCTGACCAAGTCAAACTTGACTTATTCAATAGAAAGTGTTTCTAGTAGAAGTCATGTTTTATTGAGAATTAAACTGAAGATGGGGTCATATTATTGAGGCAATTAGAGTTTGACTGACCATGACTCTAGCCAATGTCGGGATCTTCAAATGAAGGGCCATTGAGTGCACAATAATTATGTTCTATGGTTCATGTGAATCTATAGATAGCATTAATTTCCAATTGGGTAGTCGTGATATCTGTGCTAGGGGTCATTCATGACTTATGGAAACTAAATGTGATTAATTGGGATTTTCACATTTAGCTTGGAAAGAGTTTCCAATAATATTAAGAGTTAATATTATTATTTCCATTTCCATTTGGACTTAAACCTAGTAAGTCACACACATAAGAGTAGCACAGACAATGATAATAATTAATTTGATTATTAATTAAAGTGTTTAATTTATTAATTAAATTAATTGAATTAGATTTTTGCTTGTGCGGGGATCTAGCACATCCTGAAATCTAATTCAAAGGTTAGGACTATTTAATATTAATTTGGATTTAATTTAATATGTGATATTAAGTTTAAGAACCAAATTAATATTTGCCACCAATACTAGTTTGAATATGGACCATGAGATGGGCCATATAATGTAGCTTAATGTCTGATGGATGAGCTTAAATAATTAAGTGTATTAGTGAGAAGGGCTTTATTTAAGTGTTAAATAAAACCCATAAAACTAATTAGTGGATGTTATAAAGGTGGGCCTATTTAAGAGTTAAATGAGACCAAGCCTAAGCCCACTTAATAAAGAAGGTGCCATATAAGCATGTGACATGGTGGCCACATAAGCATTGCTTTACATGCAATGTGATTGCATGGTTGACAACATGGAGATGTGTCACAAGCATTCACCTTAAGTTAGTGGTCATTCTCTACATGCATGAGGTAACTCATTATACACTTAAAGTGAAAAAGTAAGCACATGCATGAGATTGCTTATCCTACACTTAAGCTTGAGATAGTGGAGAATCTCTACACATGCAAATTAGTCTCTTACATCCATACACTAAGTTAGTGGAGTTTCTCTACAAAAGAACACTTAACACTTCCTTAGATGCACTAACACAAAAGAGAGAAAAACACGAGTTGAGTCTTCTTCTTCTTCTTTTTTCTAAGTGTTATAAGTGTGTGAGTGAGAGATACAAGAGTTGTATTTCTTCATAAGTCCATTATCATCATCCCTTGTACAAGAGTTATGAAAGTGAAGGCTACATCCGTCCAAAGGAGGCAAGAAGTCCTACATCATCGAAGCAAAAAGAGGAGCTCTAGCAAGCTTTTGGGTCACCATAAAATAGGAGCTTGCAGGTAGAGATTCTTTAAAAGCTTGGAGTCATTCCGGTGCCGCTTGTGTGTTACAAGCTAGAGGCTTCACACTTGGAGAGCTAGGAGCTTGTAGATTTGCATCAACCATTTCTTAAAGTCTATCGAGCATGCTACCAACATTTGGAGTTTGTAAGAGTTACTAAACTCTAGATTTAGGTCTCTTGCCATGCTTTTGTGTTTCGGTTTTTTTGTGAATCTTTTTTTTTGTTGTCTATTAAGCATGCAAGCAAATTAGTTGTGTAAATTAAATGTGTTATAATCTTGGTAGTTTTTGGAATTCTTGCCTTTTATGCAAGGATTACACACTAGGAAATTTTTTTAAAATTTATCCTAATCAGTTTCATGTTCATACCACACTTCCGTTATATTCCGGTGTGTGTAATCGATTCCTTTCATCTAATTTATAGTGACTATTATAGTCCCTTTATCACACGATATCTTGATTGAATATAAGACATAGTTTTTGTCATCCTTACACAATTCAATCATATTATTTCTTGATTCCAAGTAGATTGAGAATGATAACTTCTTATCAGTTCATTTTAGCATGGCCATGCACTTTCCTTAGTCTATCTTATCAAGGGGCCTATAGATATTTTACTCAAATTAAATGAGGGACAAATTCCTTCTCAATCACTCACATTCCTCATATAACTCATTTCATATCCAGCAATAATCTATTTCATCATCCCGTTAAAGACAATGTTAGATTATGTCAAAATATAAAATAGTTATATAGAAATCCATGGTGATTTTAAAGTCAAAGGACTAAAACAATATTACTGTGATGAGAATTACTTATGACAATTATCTATGTAGTATTCTCATAGTGGGTCAATCCAATACATCATTTCTTAAACAAGTACCTATGAGTTGACTTAATATCTTATATTCATGATTAGTAAAACATAATCATCAGTCAACACCATACTAGCCTTGATTCATTATTATGACTAGGGATAATTTGAATAGAACTCATATTTGATCTAAGGGTTTTACTATCAAGTCACATACTTGATGACCTTAGGAAGAATTGACTATTCAAGTAATTATCATAATATAAAATGATAATGAAAAATGTCTATTTATTAATGAAATGATAAAGTTAAAATATAGTCATACATGATTGACCTAATACATATCACTAACATCCCTGCCTTTCTCATATTACTCAGCGTGGATACCACCAGAGGGTTCACATTACTACTTTACTCATTTTTTAGCATTGGAGTATATTAGAAATGCCTTTTGGTGCTTACTCTTATTTTGATTCTCTTTTTAGTATTCCCCCGCCTTTCTTGTATTACTCAGCATAGATACTGTCAAGGGATTTTCTACTCTCACTCAATTTGAGCATTAGAGTAGATTGATTACACATTAATTATTTCAAGAGATTAAATTGATACCTTCAAATCCAAGCAATTTATGCTTTAGGTCCAGAGATTCTATTTGCACACATTTTCCCTTTGTTCGGATACAAAGCGAGCATTAGATTGATTAGAGTTTAGAAACTCTCAGTACAGAGCCGTTAACTGAACATCTCCATTCTATGAGGCTAATAAAAGGAAGCCATTAAGATCAAACTTCATGAGATATGTTTTCACACATGATCTCATGAAAATGGTTGAATTTACTTTCAATTTATGAATTTTTTTATTGACATTGCACTTGATTGCAGAATCTAAAGAGATAGAGTTAAGTTACTTGTATTGAGCATTCATCAAGATGTTTGCCATACAACAACGATTGGTGTTTGCAATCTTGGCTGGTCCATTTGTTCTGCTGATTCTTTCTCCTTCTTCATTCCCTTTTATTTTTCTTACGTAAAATACTATAAGTTAGTCTGGTTTATTTGTAGGTAAAGAAATTTTGTCAGAACGTAACTTTATTCTTTTGCACTCTTCCCTTTTGATTATAGTGGTGGTGTCTCTGATCACAAGTGTCTTGATACTTCACCCTTAAAGTCAATGGCCTAAGGCTGAGTTTGTGTTTCTGTCATCCTCATTAATACTATGTCAAAGGGCTTCATTCCTTTTGACATCCCTACAAAAAAAGGATTAAGAGTTAGAGGTCTTATTGCATGATCAAAGAGGTTTCAAAGTGCATTCATCTCAAGTTTTAAGTGCATTCTTCCCTTTTAGGGCCGATGCTTGTATAGCTGGTATTTTGGACCTTCTTGTTGCTTCACCCTGCACCATATATCGGTCTTGATTTTATGAAGTTCTATTTTGACTAGTTAGGAGTTGAGAGAGGCTCTCCATGGATTCAATGTTGTATCTTTGCTTCAGCAATCTTATGGTTGTCAGAAGTACATTTAGGAGTATCTCTTGAAGCAAATCCTTGTTATGCTCTTCATCACTTTTTTTCTATTTCTCCTCATATTATTGATTGTCTTTTGCTTTTTAGCTTTTGGGAGTAGATTCTTCTCTTGCTGAGGCTCTATATGATATTCCAAATGATGCTCCAGATGTGGCTTTAGATTTGAATGCTAAATCTAAGGAGCTTGAGTCTTCTATCTAGCCTTTTTGAGGTTATCCAGGATGAGGCTTCTACAGGTATCACTATCGGTGATGTTTCCTTATTGAATAGGCCTACTAGGTTCATCTTGATATCATCATTCCTCCTATTTTCACTCCTCCAGATGCTTCTTATGTGAATACTCAGACTACTTTCCTATACTTTTGCAACACTAATTTTGAATGTTAGTAATAGAGTATTTGTGCAACCTTGACATACCTCAAAAATCTTTTACCATGAAAGCAAGTATTTCACAATAAATGTATGCAAGTTTATGCATGTTATGTATGATATGCATGGTCCTAAAAGGTTTGAAGTGCAGTAAAGTTATGTTTAAAGCTGAGAGTGTGGGAACAAGGGTGCCTCATCAAGCACTTGCAGATTTGAACACTGGATGCTTCGAGATTGGTACTTTTATTATTAGAGTTTCTGATATAGTTTGTCAAACAGATGACCAGACTGAAGGGTGGAGTCCATGGCTAGATAATTGTGCTATATTGATGAGCTATTGTTTGTTGCTTGTAGTTCATTTTTTTTGCCCCATGACCCTTTTGCTGACTCTTAGACTTTAATGTTTCATCTTAATCTTTAAATGAAGATTTACTATTTTGCCCCTAGCCTATTTGCATTTTTGGCCCCTAGAATTAAATTTTGCTCCCAAAGCTACATTTTTGCCTCTTGGTTTCTGATGGCTTTCATTCATAAAGATGTTGACAAGAGACTAGGATTATGGAGAACAAAATCAATCTTATGCTTGTCATTCTAACTGGACTTATAAATGCCTTTTAGTATTCTTCTTTTTCTCTATGTATGTAACAAAACCTCTAATTTATCTCTTTTTTTTCATGCCTTTATTTTCGCCTAAGCTACCCTCTCGGGTTTTCAATTTAGCAAGCGTGCCCTAACTTTTGCCTAAGTCGCCCTAGCGGGCTGAATTTTTCCTTCTTTTCTTTTCTTTTTTTCTTTTTGGTTTGTTTATTTTTGTAATATTTGGTTGCGGAAGAAACTTTATTTGTTCACTGCTCCTATTGATCTTTTGTCTTACTAACCCCATCAGTTCCAATCTCGTGTATTAAAGATGCGGAGGAGTGAGTGAACTAACTGAAGAGAATTCTTGATATTGAAATCAATTGGACTTGCTCTTAATAGAGTTGGACAAGGTAAGGAAATTGTGGCTTCAAAGAACTTTTGAGCAGAATATAAGGCTTGATGCTGATGCAACAATTGATGATAGTTACAAGGTGTGGGTTGTAATGTAAGTTAATAAGCCACTTGGATTCTCAAGATACAAGAAGGCACGAGGACTTTACAAAATGAACCATAAAGTGGTAACAAGAAGAGAAAATAAAACTAAATAGCGATCTCATAGCTCTTATTTCTTTAGCTTACATCATGTTTTGTTTTTCCATTCAAATACTTATGCAATATGACAAAGACGAATATACAATGTTTGAACAAAAATTTTAAATTCAACTTTACTCATTCATTAGGGCAAAAAAGAGTACATTCATTACATCACATGATACAACTCATGTTATTAGTTAGATCTTCTAAAATTTTTCTCTCACTTTTATTTCCCTAATTTTTTTACCTAACTAACCTTTTCAAGTTTCCTAGTTAGCGTACTTATTCATTCCTTATTTTCTTCACTTTTTCTCTTTCTTTATTTTGCATTTCTTAAATTTTCCTCTCTCCTAAGAAGTTGTACCATGTGATATAGGAATGTTCTTTTAATTTGCATTTGTGCCTATACTGAATGAATCTAATAGAATTGAATTTATGTCAAATATTCATATCAATATCATAATGTACAGTGTCATCAAGATGCACATTACACAAGTAAACCATATCATAATTCATATCATCGATCATTATAACAAAAAAAAGTTCTTAAGAAATTAAAATGTTATTTAAAGAAAGCATTAACAAGATTTTTTCTAACTCTGGATGCTAGGGATGCTAGATCTCATAATAGCTTTCTTTCAGGTTGTAAACACATCAGCTATTCTTGTATTTCCTCAGTGACTTCCTCGATCACCTCTTCCTTATTATGCCAATAAATCTTCATTCCCTCCTTAATCTTCTTTACATTCTCTTTATCTACTTCCTTGCTCTCTATTGATTTTTCTGCCTTATTTTCAGCTGGCTTGTAACCCCTAATACTTCTAGTAACATGGTTCACTTTTGGATTGTCAATCCACACATCGTAGCCTTCATCGTCTTCATTTTTATGATTGTACAAGATGTTACTGGTTCTAATAGTTCGGTTCCTCTTCCCATCTTTCCAAACCTCAACCATACATGTTTCTTTCTCAAGTAGTTTTTCATCAAACTCATCACCACATCCTGTAGGCAATGTTGCTTGAATTGGAATATCATAGGAAGGTGGTTTAGAATAAAACACCTTGAAGTTAAATTTGCCTGAGGGTTGTCCTAACAAATCTTCTACTCTTCTAGGGGCATGAGGAGATTTCTCATTAATTTCAAGGTTTAGATTTTAAAAGGAGTTTTGCACTTCTTCTTTACTAACTTCTGAATTGACCATCATGGTGGCTGGAAAATGTATGTTTTTGAAGTTTGAAAATGGGTTGGCTTTGGTGCTTGGGTTTGGATTTTGCTTTCCAGGATCTGTGATTCTTTCAGCATCTATAAGGTCTTGAATTCATTTTTGAGGCAAATACAGGTGTTTGAGGAATGTCCAATGGCTTGGTGGAATTTACAGTAGCTATTTGGGTCAAATCTTGGGCTATTTGGGCTTAATTGCTTAAAATTGATTAAAGGTTTAAGTAAACCATTTTGCAGTAAATGCTTTAGGATTTTTGATCATGGTTGGTTAAAGTTTGAGAATCTCCTCATTCTTTGCACTGTATGGATTTTCACAACTCGGGTAGTGTTTCCCTATTGCATGCCCCTAATTTGGTAATTCTTTATTCTTGCACTTCTTATGTTTTTTCCTTTGCTCGTCCTTAATTTCTTCAGTTTGTAACCCATTATATAAGTTTGGAAATGTCTTAGGATTCATCCTTTGCAACCTTTCAGCCATATTTGGTAATACATCCCTAGCAATCATCTTCACCTAATCTTCCTCAACTAGCACATTCTTTATTAGTTCTGCCTCATTTATGAACCTTGTTAAGAAATCTAAAATTGACGTGTTTAGCTTTTGCTATGCCCACTCTAAGTCCCTAACAGATGTTTCTAACTTGGTGTTAGGTTCATACTACTTTAGGAAAGTAGTGCATAACTCTCTCCAGTTAGCTTGAAATAACTTTTCTAACTCATGGTACCAGTTCATGGCCAAGCCTTCTAGAGATAGCTTAAACAACCTTGTGACAATTGATAAAGGGACTTTGATAGTGCTCATAGCAGTTGAGAATTGGTTAAGATGTATTCTCGGGTCTTCAGTACCGTTAAATTTTTATAGTTGAGGAATTTGTCAGGCAACTTGTCACCTTCCATGCACAGTATGTCATCAAAGTCAAATGAATAGCATATGCCTTGCCCTCTCATCAGCTCTTCCATCTTAGACATCTTATGAGTCAGTACTTACATATGCTTGGACTCAAGTTCTTAAACTAGCTCAAGTGATTCTTTTTTAGCTTTCTCTACCATGTAGTTCTCAATATCTTTGAATTTCATTTCCATTGTAATTATATTCCTAGCAACATTTAAAGGTTGCCCCCTGACGTTGTCATTATTAGTTGGTAGAGTTTCCACGATGGATGAAAGTGTAGCAGTAGGTGCAAGCATCAATCCAGCCAAATCCTATTTCACTTCATCTTGAATCATAGCTCTCAAGTCATCCATTGTCCATTTTCCCTCTTGATGTTCCATCTCTTCAACTATATGACAAGTTGTTATTGAATGTGGAATTGAAGTGATTCTTTGTAGTCTACCACCTCTCCTAGAAGAATCTATAATGGTTGCAAAATAAGGTGTTACTATAATGTATGAAGTACATGTATGCATGTATGCATAGGTGCACGTGCTATGCAAAGTCAAGTAATAAGTCAAATGTATAACATACGTCCTTCCAACCTTATTCGTCCCACACACGAATTCAATGGCGAATCTCTTTTCCTAGGATTTTTGGTCTTGGCCTTAATATCAACAGGGGACATCAAGAACCAATGTGCATGCAAAATCTCTCAAAGCAGTAAAGCATAGAAATAACATTTCTAGGTATAAAAGTAAAGTCCAATATTTATTAGTCCAGATGGACTTCCAAAGTATAGGCTTGGGCCTTTATAGATAAAAATACCTCAAAGCAACAAGCACAAGCAATTTAGGTAGATGCTAAGGAAATTTAGTAAGCCATAATATGAGTTGAGTCCGTTGAAAAGGTCAAGGTTCCCTTAGCAAGATGCCCTCCTTTAAGACTTGAGTTATAAGCCAAGGTCAGAGGGGCCCGACACCCTTTGCAAACTTAAGAGAAGACTAGCCCCTTTTAGATTTTGATCACAGACTCTAGTCAGATGAGCCTTGTAATCTCTCTTGAACCAAGTTAAGGCTAAGAGTGATGGTTAGCCAATCTATAATTCCAAGAAGCTAGTGGAATCAAGGGACTATAAACCAACGCCATCAACTAATAGGGACATGCAAAAGTGAATGCAAGAATAAAATAATAATTAATAAAATAATTCTAAAGAACACAAGTAGAATCAGTATCTCTTATCCCCAGTGGAGTCACCACTATAGAAGGCAGGGTTTAGCGTGCATCCAAGTATATTGCAACTGCGACACTATTTGAGTTCATGACTCGAGGGAACACACTACTATATCACAAAGACATAGGGTAGAGATGAGGAGTTGCCATCTAGGTAATAACTGGGACAATTCGATGGTGGTGATAACTCAATTCTCTAAAAGAAATCAGCACCACAACTAGGAGATTCTGGATATGGAATACCAACTTCTTTCAGTCTCGTATTCATTTAGAATTACTTTATGAATTACTATCTTACTCTCTATTTACATGCAATTTCATATAAACCCTTATTTTAACAATCAACTCCAGGCAAACTAGTCATGAAAGAACATATAAAAAATGCACTCATTTAAGCTCATAATCCCTTAAATCAGTGTAATCTACATCAATTTTAATTAAGTGGGCGAATTCTAATGTTTTATTTTACAAGTGTGCCTAAAGACTAATGGACCTCATTCCTACTTAATTTTAATTTAATGAACCTAAGTCTATTTATTTTAATTCTAAAAATGGGCCTAAATCTACAAATTATGAAAAGGCTTTAAAATTAATGGGCCTAGTTCTACATCTTTTAATTCTAAGGTGATCCTATGTATACAAATTATGATAAAGTGCTTAATTTAGTGGGCTATGTCTAATTAATTAAATTAAATCTAAGTGGACCTATGTCTAAATCAGCTAAGTGAGGCTAAATTATTTGTAACCTAAAATCTAATTAATTATGAGTTTAAAAGAAATTTAATTAGTTAACCCCAAAACCTAATTAAATTATTAAACCTATTTAATGAATTAAAGTAGGTCTAGTTATTTAACATATAAGCCTAAAATTATGAGCTTAAAAAAATAAAGCAAAACATTATAATAATCATAAAAATTAACAAAACCATATAAACATATAAATCATAAAAACTAATAAACAAAATAATTAAAACATGCATTCAATGATATCTAACCCTAATTTAATTTACATACAACCTAGATTTACTAAAGCCACTATTAATTTTAATTAAGGTCTTACTAAATAAATCTAATTTACTAATCAATTATAGAACAAACAATAAACTAGAGATTTCACTATGATCCTACTAGTGGGGTTATTATAATCTACATCCTCAAAATTACTACATAAACAAAAAAAACAATAAAAAACCATAAATAAAAATAATAAAACAATAAAATAAACAAACTAGGTTATATAGGCATTATAGGCATGGTTGTCGGTCCATCCCAAACTGATGCTAATGATGCTAAGGCGTCTTCCATCTAATTGTGGAATTCAAGCTCTATCTCCTGGTCATTCGAAGTAGGGTTCAGTGCTAGAAACTCGGCTACTGCTCATCCTTTAATTATCTTCTAAGTCAAATACTCAACATCAAATTCTGTTAGTAGTACCAACCACTTGGCTAGCTTCTTAACTAGTTAAGGTGCCTTAAACAGGTGTTTCATCAGATCTAACTTCGATACTGCTTGAATCTTGTAAGACTGAAATTAGTGCCTCAACTTTCTCATGGCCTAAACCATTGCTAAACATATCTGCTCGACCTGAATGTACTTCTTCTTATAAGGCAACATCTTCTTACTCAAGTAGTAAACTACGTGTTCATCTCGTGCTTCTCCTTTCTGAGCTAGCATAGATCCTATTGTGCTCTCTTCAATTGCCAGGTATAGGATTAAGGACTTTCCTATTTCTGAGGGGTTTCAGAATTCATGAGATAGTCTTTGATTATGTCGAAAGCAATTTGACACCGTTCCTTCCAGTCCATAATTTGATCTTTTTTGAGAAACTTAAATATCAGTTCACATACCTCAGTCAATCTAGCTATAAATTTACTGATGAACTGTAACTTTCCTAAGAATACTTGGATTTCTTTTTCAATGTTCGTTGTTGACATTTCCCGAATCGCTTTCACCTTGTCTGGATCAACTTTAATTCCTCTTTGACTAACTATGTATCCCAGCATCTTCCCTGATGTTACACCAAATACACAGTTTTAAGAATTTAGCTTCAGATCATGCTTGTCTACTCGCTGCATGAACTTCTCTAATGTGGCTGGATGTTCGTTCCAGTCTTCGACTTTACCATCATGTCATCAACATATACTACTACCTGCTTGTGTATCATGTCATGAAACATTACTGTAGCCATCCTTCGATAGATTGCACCTGCGTTCTTTAAACTAAAAGGCACTACTTTGTAATAATACGTTCCCCATTCAGCGATGAAGGTGGTCTTAGCTTCGTTGATGATTGCCATGAGAATTTGGTTGTATCCTGAAAGCCCATCCATGAAGCAGTACATATCACACGTGGTGGCATTGTCAATCAGAACATCCATGTGGGGCAGAGGAAAATCATCTTTTGGGCATGCTTTGCTGAGATCCTTGTAGTTTACACAAATTCTTATTTTCTTGTCCTTTTTAGGTACTGGAACCACATTAGTTAACCACTCTGGATAGTCTACCACCTATGAGCAACTTGAGGTTTGATTCGAGATTCTGAAGGATATGGCAACTTTGCCGAATGGGACATCTGTTCCATTTATGGGACAAGGACAAATGTTTGGTCTCAGGGGGATGCGAGACGCTTTGTGTTTGGAGTCGCCACCTGGTTTTTAGAAAACTAGGAAAAGATGAGAGGGACAACATGGGGCCACTCAACGAGTATCGTCCCCAGCAGAGATTCTGAGTTTGGGAGATCTCATTTTAATACTCAGTATATGGCTACCGTAGCACCATAGTTTCAGTAATGACAGTTGATATATACGCATTTACACTAGCACATTGATAATAATAAAAAGTACGAGAAATTCAACATAATTATTTACAAGGCTTTCCTAATAAATACATATGAAAGAGAAAAAGTGTAGAAATGTAAATCTAGTCCTAATCTAGAATACACCTGCAAAACAGAGGTTAAAACAACTGTGCGATTCCATCTATTCATCCACTCGGATAGCATATAGGCATAATAGAGATGATTGATGCATCATGAATGATTAAATAGATGCATATAGTATATGCTCTAGCAGGAATTTTTACAAAGCATTTCAAAATGATAAGATAAACAATAGATAACGATGATTACATAATTGGACCGCAATATCAAAGCTCTAGCTTAGATAAGGAAGCTTTTGTGTTTATTGAATGCATATTAATGCAAAATGATAGTTAATTATAAGCAAACAAGGCAGAGATTATACAATCAGCATGCAAATTGCCAGTCTCATCACACATTCAAAACAATTTCTCAACTGCTAGCGACGATAAAATAAAATGCAAAGCAGTAAAATAAACATGAAAAAATGATTATTTGGTCCTTAGATTCGACTGAACTTGTTTTGTGTTTTTGAAGCTTTAGCTTCGAGAAATTTTGAAGCTTTCCTCATCGAGAGGTTGAAAAGGATGTGTCGAAGGTAAATTCGTATACCTTTGAAGTGTGTTTTGACAAAGATGTGGGTGGGTTTGGTGCAAAAATAGTATAAAAATCCTATGAAAAATGTAGAGAGTGGGCTAAAAGTGTGTGGATTGGGGCTCCTAAGCCTTCAACTTGATAGTGTTTCAGCGTGTGTGCGCTTTTTGGCTCTTGCCGGTGTTCATAGGCTCTTACCTTTTCTTTGTAGGCTCTAGCCTTTATTTCTAGGCTATTGCCTTGGCTCTTGCCTTGGCTCTAGCTGTTACTCCCTCGGCTTTTGCCTTTCTCCCTTGGCTCTAGCCTTGCCAAAATGGGGGGTAAAGACCCCTATTTATAGGGAAATGTGCCCAAAAAATGTGAAAATAGTGAAAATACGTGTGATCATGTGCCTGGGACGTGTGATCACCCCCTTGGAATGTGTGATAATGCCCTAGGACTCATGATCACGGCCCTGGGGCGCGTGATCATGCATAATTGCACGTGATAACGAGAACTGGGTGAGTGATCATGCATTCTTGCACGTGTCACACAGCCTTTCTCAGGCTCTGATCGCACTATTTTAGGGGTGTTTTGGGGTTTTTGGACCTTCCGAATGCGTTTTTGAGGTTCCTTTCATCAAAATCAGCTTCCATTTTCACGTGTGAGCAAAATGTGTTTATGCGTGATCACGCGCTGCAAATTCGCTCTCGCACTACTTCTCTGGGTTACACGCACTATTCTAGGGTCACTTTCGGAAGTTTTAAGGGTTTATAGACGCATTTTTTATGTCCATTTTGTGGAAATCGACTTTCGATTTTCACAAAGTTCAACTCCGATCTCATGAATTGACCAGTCTGATGAGTTGCTCGTTTTAAGCA
The DNA here is from genome assembly GCA_949671775.1 of Mallotus repandus. Classification (NCBI taxonomy): domain Eukaryota; kingdom Viridiplantae; phylum Streptophyta; class Magnoliopsida; order Malpighiales; family Euphorbiaceae; genus Mallotus; species Mallotus repandus. The sequence goes on from CATIWM010372046.1 coordinate 14,695, forward strand.
ATGTTTACTTAATATGAGTGACTCACCACTCCAATTATTTATATTTCATGAAATTGGGGTGCAACTCAATGATTTGGAGGTTGATTTTGCTCGGTTTGGGCTTTTTAGATTCTCAGCATGCTTCAGAGGCGATACGACTGAACAAACACTTGTCATATTTAGAGAGATATTTTCATCACTAGACCTTTTTGGGGATAGTCAAAATTCGATGTATGACATTTGGGCTTACAAGTTTAAAGTACTTCCTCGTCCCACTTTTGAGCATTTCTTGAAGAGTGGCTTTGCATGCTATCTGCAGTGGATTAAAAAGACTTCCGATATGATTGAGAATCCTACAGAGGTGAGGGATTTTATGAGCAGGTTGACCTATGGTGAGGTATGGTGGATTTTTTATCCCAATTTTTTCATTTTCAATGATCTTCTGCTCATTTTGTTCCTTCGAATATATTCATGCCCATTGGTGGTTGTCGAGAGAGAACTGGTCGTCAGAGATGGCGGTGGCCTGGCGCTGACTTAGAGGAGGATTTTATTAGTCAGTCTTATTAACAAGGTATGGTAACTGGGTGAGCGAGTCCACCATTGATGAGATGGACCGTTTATAAGGAGAGTCCCAGTTGCTCCCCCTAGTGATATATTCTGGGGTTGAGAGTTCACTTGAGAGGAGCTTACTGGAGCTGAGAGAGCATATCCTTCTTAGGGTATTTTAGAGGGTGCAAACTTCTTTTATATGGATACCTTGATCCCATAGTTGATTGATACTATAGCCAGTGATTTCATTCCACCGCCTCTACCTCCTTAGGTGGATCCTATATAGCCTTCTTTTTCAAGAACCGAGATTTTGTGGGCATCCTAGGGCCGTTCTATTTTTATAGTAGCATCTTTTGATCTGGTATGTTTCTTAACTTTTCTTTTTCCTGTTCTTGTACGAGCATGAAAAGAGAGAGCCTCCCCTCAATAAAACTACGTATAGTTTTTATGAACTCTGGAGACTCCCTCTTGTGATTTGAATCACAAGAGATAAAGTTATATTTTTTTAAATTTTTTGAACCGAAAAATGACCTGATAATCATGGATTATCAGGATAAAAAAATAATTTATTTTTTATCTTCTTTTTTTCAAAAAATAAATAAATAAATTGCGAAAAGCAGTTGGACCTGTGCAATTCCGACCGGAAATGTACAATTCTGATCAAAATTGTACATTTTCAAATGGAAATGTGTAATTTCGATTGGAATTACATATTTTTTATCAGAATATGTAACTCCGGTCGGAATTACATAACTTTTAATTATGAAATGACCATTGAAAGAATTAAAAACTTTACAATTGGTCCTTAAAAAATGTTACAAATTGAGTCTTAAAAAAATGCAATTAAGCCCTAAGATTTAAAATTCTAATACTTGAGACCTATTTGCAAAAAAAATTTTATCATTGGAGTCCTCTGTTGCATCCACACTCGACTATCCTGAAATTAGGTACTTACAGATTGCTTCAAAATGATAGTAACTAACTCTAAAATTTTCCCTTGACTTGTTGTCTTTGAATATCCTTAAATTTTCCTTACTAACTCTAAAATATAAATGACTAAAGAATTCATCCATATCAAGCTTATTAATTTTGAAATATGAAATTAAGCTAACTAACTTAAATTCTTCATCATTCAATTCCATGCTTGCGCTTGAGGTTGAATCCACCATTTTGCTCATAATGTAAAGAACACATCAATTCAACGTTTGTTTAAACTTCTTTGTTCTTGATCTTGCCATTAGTCCCTCATAATATAAAGGATCACGTTGTTTGATTGCCTTACTTGGCTCCTTTTTTGCATTATTCCCCCTTCCTCAAGATGATTTATCCTTAAATCAACACCTACATCAAAATTAAACGGACATAAATTAGCAACATTAAAAGTAGCACTCATACCATACTCATCAGATAAGTCAATCTTGTATGTATTATTATTGATGTGCTTCAACACTTAGAGATATCCATCTCCACGTTGCATCAACTTAGATTTCTTTTGAGTGGGAAATCTTTCTTTTTACAAATGCACCCAAACCTAATTGTCAGGTTTAAATACAACATTTATATGCCCATTGTTTGCAAGTTTGGAATATTGATTATTCTTTTGCTTAAGATTTTCTCACTCAAAGGTAAAGTAATCAAATCTAAAGGACTCAAGGGAATAAAACTATAAACAATCTCAAAAGGATAAAAACTAATAGAAGAATGCACACTACAATTATAAGCAAATTCAATATATGGTAAGCAATCTTCTCACGACTTCAAATTTCGCCTAACCATGGTTTTAACTTATTGATATAAAGTCCTATTAACTAGCTCTATTTAAGCATCGGTTTATGGATGACATATTATAGAAAATAAAATTTTAGTGCCCGATTTACCTCATAAGTTTAGGCATCCCATGCAAATGCATAACCTCTTTAAAGAACAAATCCATAACATGTTGAGCATCATTAGTTTTTCTACATGTTATAAAGTGATCCATTTTAGAAAACTTATCTATAACAACAGCTATTGAATCATGTCCATGCTAGTCTTAAGTAAACCAAGCACAAAATCTATGTAAATATCAATCCAAGGTGAACTACGCATGGGAAGAGGCATATATACAAAACATATGGTTTTAACTTAGACTTAGCTTATTCACACATAATGCACTTATCAAGTCCAAGCAACATCATTTTTCATGTTATGTTAATCTAAGTGATTATGTAAAATATCCAAAGTCTTAGTAATGCTAAAGTGTCCCATGAAACCACCCTCATGTTCTTCGCAAATAAGCACCTCACACATAGAACAATTAGGAACACACAATTGTTTCTCTTTAAACAAGTAACCATCATGCCTATAGAATTTTTCAAAAGTAACATTTAAACATGCATAATAAACATTACCAAAATCACTATCATTCTCATATAGCTCTTTGATGTATTTACATCCTAGAAATTTAGCATCTAAAGAAGCAAGTGAAGTGTACTATCTTAAAAGAGCATTGCCCATAACATTCTTTTTACTTTGCTTGTATTTGATGATATAAGGAAATGATTCCATGAATATACTCCACTTGGCATGTCACTTATTAAGCTTGTTTTGCCCCTTCAAGTGCTTCAAGGATTCATGATCAGTGTGTATCACGAACTCTTTAGGCAATAAATAATGCTGCCAAGTCTCTAATCTACAAACTAAGGCATATATCTCCTTGTCGTAAGTAGGATACTTCAGGTTTGCACCATTTAACTTTTCACTAAAATAAGAAAATTGTTGTCCATCTTGCATTGAAATAACCCCAATTCCCAAACCTGAAGTAGGCAGGTGTTTTAGAAAAGTTAGGAAGAGCAAATGAAGGAGCAAAAGTAACCTTAGCCTTGAGCAAATTAAATTCTTATTCTTATGCCTCTCCTCACTTAAAGCTAACATTTTTCTTGATGACTTCAGTCAGCGGTGCGATAATAGTACTAAAATTCCTTACAAATCGCCTATAAAAGCTTGTAAGGCCATGAAAACTTTGCACCTCAGCAACTCCTTTAGGCATAGGCTGCTTTTTTATTGCCTTAACCTTTTCTTCATCTACCTCTTTTTGCACTAACAACAAAGCCTAAGAAAAATAAGCTTATCTATGCAAAAAAAATTAAACTTTTTGAGGTTAGCATACAAACATTCCTTACACAGCACTCCCAAAACCAAATGCACATGTTCAATATGCTCTTTTAAAGATTTATTATATATAAGTATATCATTAAAATAAACAATTATAAAGTTTCTAATGAAAGCATGCAAATCATAGTTCATTAATCACATAAAAGTGTTAGGTGCATTAGACAAACCAAAACGCATGAATAACCACTCATATAAACCATTTTTTTTTAAACGCAATTTTCCACTCATCAATGTTCTTTCATATGAATTTGATATAACCACTTTTCAAATCAATTTTAGAGGATATAACAGCTCCATATAATTCATTAAGCATATCATTTGACCTAGGAATAGGATTGTCGATATTTTACTGTTATTTTGTTAACGGTGTGACAATCAACACACATTTTCCATTTTCATCCTTATTAGGCACGAGTAGAATGGGAATGACACATAGGCTCATGCTTTCTCTAATGTAACCTTTGCTCATAAGGTCCTTAACAAGCCTTTACAATTCCTTAGTTTTCTCAGGATTGCACCTATACATGGGTCTATTTAAGACTGTAAAATTGGGTATAAAGTAAATTTGATGTTTAAATCCTCTAATTGGTGACTAACCACTAGGAATATCATTAGGAAACAATTTTTAGAATTCCTATAACAAACTCACAAAAGAACTAGTCAACAAAGGGTAAAGATCATTAGAGACTAAATAAGATTCCTTGCAAACGAGTACAAGGATAGGCTGCCTCAAGAGCAAAGCTCTCCTTATATCTTTTTCTTTTGCATAAAAAATTACTTTTCTCTCTTGTTTTTCAACTATTATGTCTAACTCTCCTTTTGCAAGTGCATCACTCCTCTTTTCTCATTATGCATCCCCTCAAGCTCTCATTTTTCCATTCTTTGCTAACTTCTCTCATTGATTTTCTCATAGCTCTCATTTTCTTATTTGCCTTTTCTTTTTCAAGTAAACCCTCTATCTCTCTTTTCATTACTTTTTCTTTTTCAAATTCTTTAACTCTTTTTATTAGGACTTTTTTATCGTCACACACTTTTTCAGATGTTAAAGGTTTAAGGATGATAAGTTTTTCATTAATTACAAAAGAATATCTATTAGAAAACCTATCATGAGCAACCTTGCCATCATATTACCAAGGACACTATAGGCGGTGGGGTTTCATGCGCGCCTAAGTGTTTGGTGACTACGGCACTGTGTGCGCTCAGGGCCTACTAAAATGCATTATGGGTTTTTAAGCCTATATCGGAGATGGGAGTCGCCACTTGGATAATACCCAGGACACACTTTACAGTAACTAGATCCCACGGAGGGCCTTAGCAGCCGTCCTTAGAGATTAGGCTCAAAAACTGGGTATGGGCTTTTGGATTGCCCACCCAACCTTGCTGTTGGCCTTTATTTATTTTTTGTATTTTTTTTACTTTTAATTATTAAGTTATTTCATTATTTACATACAAATTGCAATCACCTCCAGGAAAATTTCTAATTTTACAATTTGGTCCAAGTTTGGACACTAATTCAATTTCATACCAATTAAGTGCAACATCCATTATAATCATGCATCCACAATTTAATTAACAACATAATAAAATAAAATGTGCACATAGAAGGAATGGGGGTGGAGAAAATAATTACATCCCTTTAATCAAGCAATCAATAAAATATAAAAAAATCGAATAAAATAAAGTGCGAAAACAAAGAAAGGGGGACGAGAAAAGAACTACAACCCTTTTTAGCATGCAAAATAAAATCAAATTAAACATATAAAATTAAAATAATTAAACAATTAGATAAAATAAAATAAAACTCCTAGACTAAATTTAGATCTTTGGTGACCCAAATGTCACTCAATATTAATTCTTGAAAAAAAAAAATAGCTCCGCACAAAAAAAACCTACAAACACAAAACCGTTAAGTTAACTTCCTAAAATTAAAATAGTAAGACAAAAATTAAATAAATAAAAACCCTATTACATGATAAATATTAAGGCAATAAAATAAATAAATACTGGAATAATAAACTATAGAAATTAAAACAAGACAAATTGCACAAGAACATGTTATAAAATTTAGAATTAAAAAAAACTAACATGATTGTCACAAATACTAAAAGCCTAAAGTATTGATAATTGCGTAATTTAAATTAAAACATTTTCAAACTAAATAAAGTGTTGGAATATACAAGGGTATTAATTTAGATGTTTCAGTAAACCTTTATTACTTTTTTTAAAAAATAGAATTATGACACTAAGTTTGTGCCTTAATGAAGAGGTGTTGCCTTAATGATCCCTCGCCACTGAGGCGATGCCTCTTCGGTTAAGTGTTGCCTCAACATCCATGGGTTGAGGTATTCTCCAATGGGCTTCATAGTCTTTGGGCTTAACTCAAACCTATTCCCTCAAACTTGAGCCTTTGGTCCACTTTTAAAAGTATTTAGAGCTTTTAATACATTTTGAAAGAGTTTTGGGGTTGCGCCTTGCATTCAATGCTTATCAATTCTCATAATCGGGCTTCTATTGTGGGCTGATCAAACCATATGTCTGTAATTTGCCCCCTTAATTTTTTGAAAAAACTAAATTCATGCAATCAAATATTTTTAGAAATCAACATGCATAATAAAAATTTAAAAAGGATACAACTTGATCTTTTGTATTGTCAACCTCGAAGTACAACTCGAGAGATTAATCTTCTCAAACTTCATGCCATTAGCCTCGGAGTACAACCTAAGAGGTTATTTTAAAAAATACACATCGTCAGCCTCGAGGTACCACCTAAGATTATTTTTCAAAAATTCACTTCGTTCGCCTTGGGGTATAACCCGAGAGGTTATTTTCTTGAATTTCATGTCGTCAACCTCAAAGGAAAACCCGATAGGCCAAATTAATTTCCCACATTTCTCTTAATTTCAGAATCCATCTTTTTATCAATAAAAATAAAACATTTTCTCTTTTTCCTAAGCTTTACTTATTTTAACTTTCCCTTTTTCAATTCCTTTTTACCCTTCTTTTCTATTTGGGTTTCTTCACTTTCCCTCTTCTTTCTTTTCAAACTTCCTTCACTTCTTTGTCATATTCTCATCATGGATGCTGATTGTACCCTAGATCTTCCTAAGTGGGACTCTGTGCCACCACTCGTACATTCTCTGCATACTCTCAGCTTTGCTCTGAGAGACAATATTCCACTAACCATGGATTTGGGTTCCCACATCTATGCATTGGCTTCTAGAGAGGTTAGTACTCAATCTACTCGACTTTTCCTATAAAGTATCATTGGGTTAGGGTTGATATATGTTCAATTAACATTTAAAAATTAAGAAATATCAACTAATTCAAATTTTGTGTGAAATCACAACTGTTGAGGTCCTACTTTCGACACACTAAGAACCTGCCTTATCATTGAGGCAATTGCCTCATTGATGAGACATCACCTCATTAAAGAAGTGGTCATCTCTTTGCCTTAAGATATAAGTCTGGAGGTGATGCTATAATGGTGTCGCCTCAGTGTGTTAGGCGGTGCCTCTTCGTTGAGGCGTCATCCTTTTATGCTGAGGCGTCGCCTCTTTAATTATGTTCTACATTTCTTTTAAATTTTAAATAAAGCATACACTAATTCACATACCTATTTCTTTTTATAGCATGATTCACACACTTTCAAGGGGGCCAAAAATTTTAGCGGTGCCCGAGTTTGGTACAACTAGCTTATAGATGACATTCATGTTCATATCTATGACACCAGATTTACATACTTCATCCTTGCACTTTTATACATGCAAGGTCAAACAAACCACCAGCCACTCCATGCTCTAATGGAGAGATGGTTTGATACAACTCATACATTCCACCTTCCATTCGAAGAGTTCACCCATGATCCTCTCTCTTTTGTCGTTGTTTGGGCATTACATGTGCAGGAGATGTCATTCCTTTTAACATGAGCTTGCATCAGATGACTGTTAATAGAGTGGCTTATATCAAGAACCTCTTTGGCATGCTCCCAAATATACTCAAACCATGAAGATTGAGTCCATTCAAAGCCATTGCACTCGTGCATGAGTTGAGGCTACTATTATTGGTCTCCAAATTGATTAGGTGGTGAGATCTTTTCTCGTCTACTTCTAGGGCACCACTTAGCTCCATTGATTTTATATTTTTGATGCCCTACGAGACTTGGATCTTTTAGCTTCTTATGATTGGGGCACATGTGATCTAGCGTGCCTATACAGGAGCAAGGATGAGGTGGTGCGAGGAGCTAGGCGATTTTGCAGCTTCTAACATGTTGTTCTAATACCTCCCTTTCTCCTTTAGCTTATTAATTATCATGATTATCCACTAATAGATTCTTTTACAGGTTTGGGCTTTAGAGCTTGAGCTTATCCATGAGATATCTTCTATCGAAGGTGCACGTTTCTCTGCCTTAGTCTAGTGGGGCTCCAATCATACTGTGAAGAGGCACTTGGTTATTGTGCACGTCCATTACGAGCGACTCAACTCTTTAACCTAGGACTAGGTACCTACAAACCATAAAAATTATTACTAATAACATACAATTCTAAATTCTTTTCATTCACATGTTTTTTTTTTCATAGTTGTGTCACGACTTGTGGGATCTATGTCATGGTCTGCTAAGGACCATTGCCTTTGAAGAAGTTTTGTTCTGTGGACCTGACTGCAATCTCTGGTATCTCGGTGAAAGGATCCTCTATTAGCATAGAGGCACTCGAGCCAGATGTATCCCTATAGCACCTCCTATCAGCATGTTTTAAAAACACTTATTGGAGGGTGATCAACTTGATCGGGCTGTTACAAGAGACCCCACTGAGGATCACACTATAAGATGCAAGAACATGTACCTAGACTTTGTCTGCGCTAATATGCTATAGAGAGTACCTTTATCCACTACGACTACTACTCAGGTAATCATCTAATTTAATATCTTCACTTATACATGTCAGCTTCTAATTGTGTTGCCATATATGTCACAAATGGTGGCCATAGGACCCATAAATCGTGCTAGACCTCCTCCACAGGAGAGACCTTCTTTGTGTTCTCACACTAATAAGAGTGATATGGGCACTTCGGCTAGAGTGCAGCCAAGTGGAGCCTCCTTCAGTGCTAGCTGGTCACTTTGTCCACTCCCCTGACTTGTTGACCAGCTATTGGCTACCTTTGAAAGATCTATGTCACCATTTCTTGACACAAAATGAGAGCCTGACACTCGCATGCAGTCCAGACACCACTACACATATAAGTCCCTCTTCGACCCTACTTTCTAATTCAACTTTATAAAATATTAATGCCAATAATTCATTAATTATGCAAATACCTTGAGAGTAAGGAGAGTATATGTGTAGACTGATTGAGGCTTAGCAAGATTATTTGATGTGCATGACACAACAGTAGAAGGTAATGTAATGACCTATCTCTATATGTATGCATGCTCTCATGATTACTTACCTTTTATTAGCTTTTGGATAGGCTTATGATAATGTCAGTCATGCTAGGATTGCAGCTCTTCAGTGTCAGGTGACTGCTCTCAAGATTTAGGATGATGACAATAAAGATGAAGATGACGATGGTGCTGGGGATGGTGGAGATGGCACTAGAGATAAGGGAGATGACACAGAGGTCATAGATTCAAAGGCATTATAGATTAGGATTATACTCTCTTTCTTGTTTTGACTTTCGTTTCTTCCTTTTAGAACTTATTTTTGTATTGAATAGTAAATTCAGAAGTTTATGTTTATATAAACAATTAAGGATTTAAATCACATAAATATCCCTTTATTACAATATGTCTATTTTAACAAAACTTCCAAGTTAAGCAACAAACTTCAGCCCATATCAATTCCAACAGAAATTTTATGAATCCAAGCTCGATAAAGATGCATCATCTCAACATAGAGGCATCGCCTCAGGGTAATGAGGCGATAGACTATCGCCTCTTTATGCTGGGGCATCACCGAATGAGTGACGTGATGCCACAACGCTCCAGTCCAGCGATCCTCTTTTTCTTGGAAACCTTAATTCTCCCTATCAAAACCATAAAACATTCTCCTCTTCACCCAAAAACCCTTACTTTCATATCCTCAACATAACCAAATCCCCCAAAAATGATGAAGAAGAGCCTTAATCAACTGCGACTGGTTTTAAGAATCTTGGATGGAGATACATAGACAAAATTTGAGTCATTTCGTTTATCTATTTTTTGTTCTCTACATTCTAGAAAAATCATTTTCCTTGTTCTTCCTATTGTAGTTCAATTTTGGGATCCCATAAAACATGTTTTCCATTTCAACAACTTTGAAATATGTCCTCCACCAGAGGAATTCATAGCCATTTTGGGTTACCAGGATGATTCTACTTGTCAAATTGAAACTTCTCGGCTTGGAACCCTGATTTACCTTTATTTTAGAGTCAAATTACTTGGTTGTTCAATGTTCCTCCATAGCCATGCCTTCGCTATATTTTTAGAACTGAAATTTTGATAGTATATTTTCTGACCACTGCCATTATTGTTTGTAGCAAGGAGGTTTACTAGCCACAGATGATTACTCTCTGCCTATATGCTCAATTCTTGTTTGTTTCTCCCTCTTGCAATTGTGACTTCCAAGCCCTCCATATTCTAGATCAATTGGAAATAAGTCTTAATCCTTTGCCTCTCATTCTAGTGAAAAACCATTATCAGGCTGGACAATGTCTCGAAAACCATACAATTCTCTAGGAGCCCATTACTATTGGAGGTTTTCTTCTTCTTTTCCCTTCTTTTTCCTTTTTCTTTTCTTATATTTTCATTTTTCTCCTCACATGCTTGGTTTAAAGAGAAACTAAAATTACTTGAGCCTCCTAAAGATATCGCTCATTACAAAGAAAAACATTGTTGAACTAGAAAGCTATAACCAACCCTAGAGAACCTCAAAAATTGGCTTACCACTTTTCCTGATATTGCAGTTTAATGGATGTGTCCATGGTGGAAATTGAAGCATGTGACAATCTAGCCTTACACATACTCTACTACCTTCTATAACCCTACCACCTTTGTCGCCAGTATGGTATGAAGCAGCTAATTGTGGAAACAGTACACGAGTCTAAGTTAGGCCCTTTAACCCAAATTCTCTAGGATAATTTAATTTCAACTTGGCCTCATAGAATCATTCGCAGGCACATTGATTACAATGGAGATTTATCTACCAATAATCATTACAATGAGTGGATTTAGTTGCAACAAATAAAGAAGGATGAATTCATGAAAAACAAAAAGATAAGAGAATTACAAACATCAAGTGTTTAGGGTGCCTAACAAAAGAAGAGAAAAAGATAAAGTAGTTAATGAAATTTAATCCAAATTTATCTTTTGTTTGATTTGATTTCCTTTTGGTTAGCCAAATTGTAATAAGCAATTATGCAACATTTGACAATAATAAAGGCAAACTGCTTCTTTTAATTAAGACATAAATAAATATGCATTTTGTATCTGACATAACTGTTATAGTTAGATGGCTTGCCTTTGCAACTTTTCCAACTAACTATTTTTCCTCTCTCTCTCCTTTTATACATCCTTAATTTTTTGCGTGGATTGCCTTTTTAAGGTTTTCCATCCAACAAGACTTTTATTATTTTTAATATTTTTCTTTCAGTCTCTAACTTTTGCCTAGATAGCCTCTTTTGACATTTTCTCCCTAACGAGATATTACATAAAGTACATCTTGAGCTTGTTCAGATTAATAGGCTCCCTGAATTCATTTCCTTCTAAATTAGAAAAAATTGCAGCACCCTTAAATATAATAAGACCTTCCCAATTTGGCTTAAACTTCTCTTGTGGATTTGGCCTAATAAGCATTGTTAGTTTCAACACTGGATCACCCTCTTTTATCTTTTCTAGCTTGATTTTCTTATTATAGGCCCGAAGTATCCTTTTCTAGTACAAGTGCAAGTGGTCCAAGGCTTTCATCCTTCTTTCATCCAGCAAGGTCAATTGCAGTAACCTGCTTTCCACCTATTGGTATTCAAGAATTTTAGACTCCAATAAGACCCACAATGACTGAATCTCAACCTCTACTTGCAGTATAACTTCACACCTATATACAATAGACTATGGAGTAACTCCAGTTAAGGTTCTAACAGTTGTTCTATATCCCCACAATGCAAATTATAGATAATTCACCCAATCCCTATAGTTTTCCAACATTTTTTGGCCAATAACCTCTTCACATTTTCATTCACTGCTTCCACTGGCCCATGTAAGGAAACGGTTATGCAACATCCAAGTGTGGTGAGCACAAGCCTCAAATAGGGTGAAATTTTAAATTTTCAGTTACATAACCCTTCATAACATGAAGATATCCCTTCCTAAGGATCCAATTTACATTTAACATGTAGCTAAATATCAAAATAACATACAAACAACAACCTAGGAATTCTAAGTTTCAAGAAAACCTACAATCTCTTAAGTTTGATATAGACCACAAGTATTCTACAAGCTTTGGATCTTTTGGTTTAACTCTTGAATCAAATTCTTAGCCTCCCAAGTGTTAGGCCTCTAGCTTGAAACACCAAAGCTTTCCAATCACCTTCTTGCTTTGATTTGGTTAGTTGCAAGTTTCCACTCTAGTGACCCTCACAAGTCTTGCACTAACTCAATCTCTTGCAAGTATATTTTGGGTTTATTTTGGGTATATGTTGTTTCTCTCCTTTTGTGTCTCTACACAAAGTGTCTAACCTCTAAGAACATTTCTTAGGTTACATATTTATAGGTAAAGAAAGCTAACCCTCATGATATAATCTCGTACATCACATGTATATGATTTGTCATGATAAGTATACAATTCATCATCACAAGTATACAACTTGCATACTTATCTAGTATATTAAGAATTATATAAAGAATTAATACATCTCATATATTATGTCTACATTCATTCTCTACCCTTAATTATGTAACCTAATCATTATCCTTGCCTTAGTCAAAATTTACACACACAAGAGATAATGTGTGCCTAATATGACAAGCCTAATAAGCCAAGCTTAATATTTATCATGTCCATAGTCAACATTATACACATAAAGGATAATGCATGCCTAACATGACAAATTTTGACCATGTCATGTTCACATTGATTTGGGCTTAGCAATTGGGCCAACACTTGGCCCAAGCCCAATCCATATAACAAATGGGCTTGTATTAGGTCCATGGGCTTTCTTAATATCTTGGATTAATCTTTGGTCCAAAACTCTTTTAGGCCTAGGCCCATACAACTTGGGCCATTAATCCAAGTCCAATTAGAAACAATTCATATTATTAATTTAATACTCTAATTAATATCTCATATTAATTAAGTATAAATTAATAATTAAATCCTTATTTAAATTGGATTTCATGATATGCTAGAATCATTACTTAAAGCATAAATCCAATTTGATTAATTTTAATTAATTGATTAAACACTTTAATCAATAATTAGATTAATATTAATAGTGATTTGGTAAAGCTCTTTTAGGTGTGACTTACTAGGTTCATGTCTAATTGGCAATGACAAAATAATATCAACACTTAATATTATTTTAAACTCTTTCAAGTCCAAATGTGAAAATCCCAATTATGCACATTTAGTTCTCATAAGTTGTGAGTGACCCCTAGTATCGATATCATAACTACCTAATTAGAAATGAATGCGCACTAAAATCCCTTCATTAGAAGATCCTGATATAATATAGAGTCATGGTTTAGTCAAACTCTAATAGCTACATCATATGAGCTCATCTCAAATTTTAATTCTTGATAAAATATGACCAACACTGAAACTCTTTTAGTTCATGTTATGTTTGTCCTAGCTGG
>CATIWM010372083.1:0-18811 GCA_949671775.1 Mallotus repandus
AAATTAAGCCCAATACCAAAAACAAAGGTTATTATTAAATAATACACTGAATTAAAATAAAATACACAATAATAAAATTATAAACATAAATATTTATAATAAAACTGACATAAAAATATATATATAAATATGAGTTATCACTATTGAATGTCATTGATTCGTGATCGAATACCCGTCAAACAACCTTTTATTTCCTGTTGATTACGATGAATGGTAGGAAATAGACATCAACATTCGTTGAATCTCACAAAATACCCGAAAATTGGGAAAATTTAATTTTATTAAAATCAATGAAAATTTTCTCCAAACATCCCAAAAAGATGAATAAATATGGTTTAATAAAAAACCCTAAAAGAAAAAGGGTAAAAGGACAAAAAAGATAACTGAAAAACAAGCATAAACTTCAAAGCTAATTTTGAGGCCTTAAACGATCAAATTTGGGCCTATAACTTGGGTTGTTATAGGTAAACCTGGTAATAAATATAGGTTTCGTTTTGATATATTATGGGCCCCACAGTTCATTCGAGGCTGAAAGTTAGAGCTCTTTGAAACTCCATTACGCACTAACCTTCGATCAAATTCATCCAAGAAATTCAAAGCCATCTGGTTTGCATCACAAATGGCATTATATGGTATTTATTATGTAATCCTATTTCTCTATTCATGCACTCATGTCTATAAATTTTCCATTAATGCTTATAAATATTCAATGTTTATGTTTTCTCTTTAGAATGTTGCTTTAATATAAACTCAATGTGCTATTGCAGAATGTCTTTTTTTTTATGGTTTTATAGTTTCATTTTTATTTTGAAAGGAGTTTTTTTTTTCATCCATAATTATCAACCTATGGATTAGACATCTTGGATGTTTTTGTTCCATATGATGTCAATGAGCATACTGCTGGGAGTTTTAATTATTATAGGTTGCCAACCAAGTCCTTAATCTCATTATGAATGTTGGGGTGAAATCTTTATTTAGAATTTCTCTACTAAATATTTTGGATTCATCTTTTTATTTGACAGTTAATTATTAGTATTCCAAATCTTTTCTCCTAATTCTATCACTTTTTTTTATTCTTTTACTTTCATAGGGCATTTTATTGCTTAAATTTTTATGCTTAAACATGTAGAATCTATTGCAATATGAGTGATTTCTTTCACTTACAGTCTATACTGATTTTTCTTTGCCTCTTATGTATTCTTTGCTCCATTTTAAGGATTTATTTTCTTTTTCTATTATTGTCATCCTAATGTTTATACCCTATTCAGGTCACTAGTTTTCTTGGTGGTGTTAGATGGGCTTGTCTATTTCAATGTGAGTGATTTCTTTCACTTACAATTTACCTTGATTATTCTTTTTCTCTTCTTTATTGTTTTCACTATTTTAAGGATTTTTTTTCCTTTTTTTTTAATTGTTATCATCCTAATGCTTATACCATTTTTAGGTCACTGATGTTCTTGGTGGTGTTAATTGGGCTCCTTTTGTTTTGTTTTCTTTTTTATTTCAATGTAATGATAAGGAGCTTAATGATTACTCTCTCTCTCCTTCTCTTGATGCTGAGGATATTGATCATGTGCCTAATCTTAACTGTTCTTCCATATTATTAACATTAGTATTTTTTTTTTAATTTCCTTTTAAGTTGTGTATAGTTTCAATTCATAAAAATTACTTCAAGAATAGGGAGTTTTTTAATCTTTATTTTTAATTTTGTAGTTTGCTTTTGTTTCCCTTGCGAAGAAAATGGCTTAGGCCATCCATACCATACACTTTCTCAGGTATTCAGGTTTGAGCATGTAAGGGTTTTTCTAGTATTTAGCCTTTTGATTCAACTATTTCTTCTAAAAGCTGCAGATGTTCCATTTTTATCCTTCCCATATTTTAAAGGATTTGCACCTTCTTGATCTGAAGGAACCTATGCTGCTAATTTTTAAATATCATCCATTAGTCATATCCATCATCATCATCATCATCACTCATTACCATTCATCATCATCATCATCATCATCATTTGTCACCATTCATCACCATATTCATCATCATCGTCATTGTCGTTCATCACCATTCATCATTATCATCATTCATTACCATTCAGCATTATCACCAGTCATCATTCATCATCGTATTCATTATCATCATCATTCATTAGCATTCATGGCCATTCATCATCATCATTAACGTCATCATTCATTCATTAATTATTAACCATAAATCATTATCATTTATCGTTAATCATTAATCTTAAATCCTTAGTCATACTCAGATATCATGCTCATAAATCATTAATCATACTCATACTCATGCTCTAATGAAAGACCAAAAAAAAGAGAAGTTTGTCGGATATTTATAATGAAAAACTGAAGAAATCCTTGCTAATAATTTGTTTTATATATTTGTAGATAGTAAGCTTTCGAACTTTGAAGAAGCCATAAAAAATAAAAATGAAGGAAAATTATAGAAGAGGAAATCAAAGTAATTGAGAAGAATAGCACTTGAATATTGTCAATTCTTTTAAAGGGTCATGAAGCTATTGGTGTTAATGATACTACAAGAAAAAGAAGAATGCAAATGAAGATGGGGTAAGAAATAAAGTAAGACTTGTTCTTAAAGGTTATAAGCAAAAGTATGGAGTAGACTATGAAGAATTGTTTGCAACTATTGCTTGAAAGTAGTATGGTATTTGAGATGAATTGATACTGTGTATTCATTAATCAATGGTATGTTCATATATAGAAGTACAAACAGGCGTGGACTGCATGAAGATGTTTAACATGATTAACATGCAAACGTAACCTAGTGCATGTAGAACTCTGTACAACATAAAATTGGTTAGTATAGCCTTATCATCCTCTCATAAATTGTAGGGGAGCTTACCGGAGAGACAATTTGGAAATGAAGTGTCGAAAAGTGGATTTAGATGTTGGCTTCGTCAAGACATCTGCCAAATGTTTGTTCATCAACGTTTCACGTACAAAATGGAAGTCAATTTCCAGATGTTTTGAACATGAGTGAAAGATAGGTGAAGATGTGAGATATGTTTAACTAATGTTGTCGCACTAAAGGATTAGTATGGTACGAGTTGCAATAAGTAGTTCTGTTACGAGAGATTATAGCCAATGAAGCTTATTGATCGAAGATGCTAAGGCTCTGTACTCAGCTTCTGTTGAAGAGCGGGTGGCAATCCTTTATTTGTGGGAGCTCCAGGTAATAAGATTGCTACCAATAGTGGTTGACTTGCGGTCATATAGGTTTCCACCCCAATCAGTGTCGGAGTAAACATTTAATGTTAAAGTGAGGTGATTTCTATATTAAAAGACATAATTTTTGGTGGCTTTAAGATACCTTAATATTCTTTTAATTGCAACCCAATGATCTTCAGCTGGGCAATGCATGAACTATGATGCTTGATTAACGGCATAACAAATGTCTAGACGAGTCATGCATAGGTATTGTAATCCACCAACTAGACTTTGGTGAAGAGTAGGATCTGAAAAAGCTTTTCCAGTGGAGACTAATTGAAAATTTGGAGAAGATGGAGTGGTAACCGTATTTGCATCTTGCATATTGGCTTTGTCAAGCAACTCAAGTATGTATTTTGACTGAGTTAGAATGAGACCATCATTCACCCATGATGCCTTTATCCTAAGGAAATAATTGATCTATCTCAAGTCTTTTACTCAAATATTTTCTTTAAGGGACTGAATAGTGCAACTCAAAAATTAAGTGTCATTGCTAGTGAAAAGAAGATCATCTATATATAAGAGACAGAAGGCATGTACCTAACCACATTTGAAGTAATAGACAGAGCTGTCCGTTTTTGAAGCTTTGAAGCTAAAACAAAGAAAAGCATTGCTAAGGCATTTGTACCGTTGTCTTGGTGCTTATTTGAGTCCATAGATGGACTTATGACGCTTATAGACATAGTCAGGAAATTTCGGATAAATGAACCTTAGAGGTTGTGTCATATAAACTTCCTCTTCTAAAGAACCATAGACAAAGGCATTGGAAACATCTAATTAATGTATATGCCATCTTGAAGACACTATTAGTGAAAGGATTAATCTAACTACCGCCAGTTTTACCACTGGACTTTATGTGTAATTAAAGTAAATTCTAGGTCTTTGATAGAATCCCCTAGCAACCAATCTTGCCTTGTAACTCTTTATTGTGCCATCCTTCTTTGTTTTAATATGATATACCCACTTATTGCCAATGAAATTATAATCTGTTTGCTTAGATACAAGATCTCATGTGTGGTTATCCATTAATGCTTTGTACTCTTGAGACATAGCTTGTATCCATTCAGATGCTTTGTTTGCTTGTTTAAAGGTGGTAGGCTCAATAAGGTGAGAAGTAGTGGAGATGAGGGCTTTTGGTTTGAGTGAGTTGGTTTTGGATCGGGTGATCATAGGGTGTTTACAGTTGGGTGGATTTGTTTGGGAGTTGTAGTTACTTAGGTCTACAACTAGTGAGAGGCCTAGTGATGAGGGTGATAAGGGTGGTTATGTGGTAATAGGAGAGGATAAAGGTGTAGGAGAGGTAGAAGTTTCGAATATGAGGGGTAAATGAGTGATTTGATCCGAAGGAGAGGTGGTTGGGTTAGGGGATAAGGTTAAGTTAGGTAATGTGATTGAGGTAGGATTTATAAATAAAGATGGTGGATCAGTTTTAGGAGAAGAAGGTGATGGAGTTAGAATTGGACTCTGGAGGTGACTGAGAATTAGGATTATGCTTGAATTAGCGTCTTGAGCAATAGGTGCTAACTCATGAAGTGTGGCAAATGGAAAAACCTGGTTATAGAAAACAACATGGCGTGAGCTATAAATTTTGAGAGAAGACAAATCTAAGCAATGATACCCTTTGTGACTTTTACTTTAACCCATAAAAACACACTTAGCAGAATGTGGTGATAATTTATTAGGACTATAGGGCCTAAGCCATGGGTAATAGAGACATCCAAAAGAGTGCATGTCAACGTAAGTGGGTGATTAGCTAAATAATTTTTTGAAAGGTGATGTGTTAGCCAATGTGGGAGTGAGAAACCAATTAATGATGTACAAGGTTGTGTCAAAGGCATAAGTCCATTATTTCATTGGAACACTAGAATGATGAATTAAAGATAATGTTATTTTAATAATATGCCTATGTTTGCATTCTACCAAGCCATTTTGCTCGGGTGTGTGTGGACAAGACACACGATGTGAGATTCCATTTGTTTGCAAATATTTAGAGAGTACTTAATACTCTCCACCCTAATCAGATTGAAGAGATTTGATGGAACACTCAAAATTTTTCAACTAAATATCGAATTTTAATTAAAATGTTCAAAACTTTAGACTTCAATTTCATGAAAATAAATTCAATGGTCCTTGCTATAATGATCATAAAAAAGTACATAATATCGAAAGCCATGAATAGATTGTGCTGGATCAGGTCCTCATACATCAAAAGAAATAATTTTTAATGGCTTTGAAGCTAAAGTAGTGGAAAAAGAAAAAGGTAATGTATGACTCGTTCTAATATTGCATGCATGAAATGCATTATTATCATTATGATAAGGAATATGAAAATGACTAAGGACTTGTTTGACAGTTGACATGTTGGCATGGCCAAGGATGGAGTGCCATTGAGACAAAGGTGTAGCTAAGAATGCAGTTGGACTTAACTGATGCAAGGAAGCGGGTTTCAGATGGAGTTATTCCAAAAACATGGACTACAAGCCATTGTCATTTCGGTCAGTATGCAGAAGCTCCTTCGTGTGGATATCCTTAATGATAAAATAATTAGGAAAGAATTCAATAGAAACACCATTAGCTTTGGTAAAAGCAGAAATAGACAATAAATTTGAGCAAGATTGAGGAAAATAAAAAAATATCATTAAATTTATGAATAGTATTTTTAGAGCGAAAAAGAGAAGAACGTGTCTGAGTGATTAGAAGGGAATTACCATTACCTATTTTAACCGAATCTGTGCCTTGATAATCTGAATAAAGAGTAAGATTATCTAAGTCAGGGGTTAAGTGATGAGTGGCACCTGAGTCAAGTATCCAAGGCTGGGTAAACGAAACTGAAGTGGTTGAGGCAGCAAGTGTGAAGTGGTTCAAATTGGTGGTCATTGATTTGTGTGAGGGGAGGGGCACTACGGAGCAATGTGGCCAAAGCATGAGCAATTGTTGCATTGAAAGTGTGAGTAATCAGGAGTACTAGTGAATTAAAAATTAGAAGAGCGTGTGGAATTTCAAGTTTTGCCTCGTCCTTTATATGAACGCCTACCATGAGCACCTCATGAGAAAAAAGGACTTCTACCACCACAATAGTTATTTATTGAAGCTGAAGGTGCATAGAAAATAGATGAGGGAACTTGATGTGTGGAGGCATAAACAACAGCAATGTCATCTTCTTCACAAAGTAAGAGGCCATATAATTTGTCATATGTCATATCATCTTGCCTCTGTTGAATGGATCGAACAAATGGTCGATAGGTACAGTCTAAACCATTGATAAGAACTTGAATCAAATCGGCTTCTGTAACAGGATTGCTTAAGGCGTTGAGTTGGTTAAACATGGATTTTGCCTTTTGAGCATATTGTGCAATGCTCTCAGTTGATTCTTTTATTATTTTAAGAAATCAAGCCTTGATGGTACGTGCTTCAGATTTCGATCCAGAGGCATAAGTGGCAGCCAATTTCATCCATGCTTCAAGAGTAGTTGTTGCGCCCACAATCTGTGAAACATAGGCTTTAGAAACAGAGCCTATAATCCAACTAAAGACTAATTAATCTTGCGTGAACCATGCCAGGAATGTTGGATTTGGTTGATTGTCAATAGTTGAAGAAGGGGCTATTATTATACCATTAATATGACCGGCAAGATCGTAATTATGCAAGAGAGGGAGTAATTGAGCACGCCATAACAAATAATTGGTGGCGTTTAATTTTATGGGCAAATGATAAGCACTATTTGGCAAAGAAGGAATGTTATTAGAAGATGATGAATTGATAGTAGGTACAACTGCAGAAGAGGTTGTTGAATTAGAAGCCATGACAGAAGAAAAAAAAATAAAAAGGAACGGTTGGTTGTTAAACCTTAATACCGGTCTGATACCATGAAAGTAGTATGGTATTTGAGATGAATTTATATTGTGTATTAATTAATCAATGGTATGTACATATATAGAAGTACAAGACTACATGAAGATGTTTAACATAATTAACATGCAGACATAACCTAGTGCGTGTAGAACTGTGTACAATATAGAATTGGTTAGTATAGCCTTATCATTGCTCATATAGAGACAATTCATTTGTTGATTTCTTTAGCAGCTTAAATGAAGTGGAAGATTTGTCAACTTAATATAAAGTCAGCTTTTTTCAATGGCAATCTTGAAGAAGTCTACATTGAGCAACCAAGTGGCTTTGTAGTTAAAGGCTTTAAAGATCTATGTTGAGATTGAGGAAATCATTATATTTGCTTAAAACAAGTACCAAGATATGGAATACTAGCATCAAAAAGTACTTCCAAGATAATGGGTTTGTTCGTTACTCCCATGGAAGTTAGGATTAAACTATCAATATTTAATAAAGGACACAAGAAAGATCCTGCTTCATTTAAAAGCTTTGTGGAAAGGTTGAGATATTTACATGTACAAGGCCGGATATTCTTTTCGTGGTTAATGTAATGAGCCATTTCATGGGAGCTCCTACTTCACATGAAAGCTACAAAGAGAATTCCCCACTATCTCAAAGGTACAATTGACAATGGGTTAGTATATTCTTCATTAGTTGATTTTAAACTTGTTGGATTTAGTGATAGTAATTTTGTGGGAGATATTGATAATAGGAAAACACTACTAATTTTGTACTTTTTGTTGACCTTAGCAATGAATAATCTTGATTTTTATCTTAACAAACTTAATTTTGAGCATTTAATTTTATTTTTTTAAGTCTGTATAAGTGAGGACTCAATTGGAAGTCAAAATGGAGTACGAGATTGATAAGCATGCTTTTGGGCTAATTTGACCTTTGAGATTCAAGGAAGCTTTTGAAATCCTTAGAACTTTATAATGAGAAAGTTGTCTTCTAAACATTTGAAGTAAACATCTTAATCTTTATGAATTGAGCTTACTTGTGAAAATTTGAGCTGTTTTGGGTATGCAAATCTTGAGTCAAATTCAGCATATGTAGCTTTCATTTTAGGTTGAGCAGCTCTTAGTATTTTAGTACTATCTTAAGATAAAGATGTCCAATTGAGGTGATTAAAATTGCTATGGAAACATAAGACAAATATATACAACTTTCATGTAGTAAGGATAGGTTAATTCGATTTTCTTTAGTTCCAGTCACGAGCATCTCACAAGCAGGTCACAAGCTGTACCCTGTTGGTTCTCATTTGAGCTGTTTCAACTCTTTTGGTTAGACACGCTCACGAGCTACCCTCACAATCATAAGCACTTCATGAGGGTCAATTTTGACAGCAATCAATAGCTATTTTTGAATGCAATGGTCCTTAAATCGACCCTCACGAACCAGGACACTACCCTCACGATCGTGAGCGTAGTTTCAGCTATAAAAAGTCCAAAATTATTCAAAATTCAACAAGAGATGTTGGAGACACAATCAATGCCTTTAATAGCTATAATTTGAGTTTTTTTATCTATATAAACATCCCTTACAGTTCAATTGATTATTAAGAAACTTATTTATCATTCATTCTCTCTTAAGCATTCAATTAAATTCTCAAATTCTCTATTAAACAATTTTTGTATTTGTATAACTCTTGTGAGAGTTAGTGAGTGTTAGAATAGATACTTTTTTTCTTCTATTTTCTGGGTTTGAGAAAATGGGAAGTGAGATTCTATTCTAAAGGAATTGTTTTAAGTGTTTAGCCATTAAAACACTTGGGTTTTAGTTTTAGAGTAAGCCTAGAAAACTCTTGATTATAAGGTTGTAAGAGTGAGCCTTAAACTCTTGTGTAATCTCAATCTTGTGAATAAGATTATGGGTGATTGAAAAATTCTAACTTAGAGATAATTTTCAATTCTTATTTTTTTTATTTTTAAGTTTTTATTTTTATTTGGTAGCCCTATTCACACCCCCCCCCTCCCCTTTAGGGCTCTTTCATTTGGTATCAGAGCTTAAATTCTAGGTACTTCATTGCTAGAATACAAGATCATGGGAAGTCAAACAGAAAACATTTCTTCTCTTAAACCCTTCTTTGATGGAAGTGATTATCCTCATTGGAAGTTCAAAATGGAGCTCTATCTTGATTGTGATTTTATCAAACTTTGGGACATTGTCCGAAAATGTTGGGAACCACCCAAAGCTACAATCAATGGTGTGATTACTAAAATTAATAGAGATGATTAGAACACCATTTAATAAGAAGTGAATCATAAGAACACAAAGGCTATGATTACTCTAGTCTCTTCCATGTCAAGAGAAGAAGGAGGCAAGCTTCAACATTGCACTTTAGCCAAGGAAATATGGGAAACCTTAGAAAATGATTACGAAGGAAATGTTCAAGTGAGAAGTAAGAAGGTTTAACTCCACATGCATGAGTATGAACTCTTCAAAATGAAGCCTCAAGAATTAATCACCGAAATGACAAATCGTCGTAATGCTCTTGTCATCACCCTCAAGAAACTTAGCAAGCATTTCACCAAGGAAGAAGTAAACAATAAGATTTTAAGAATCCTACTTAAGAAGGATTGGGAATCTTGAGTTACTTCTATTGAGGAAGCTCAAGATCTTGCTACTTTTCCAACCGATGTGCTTATTAGAAAGCTTCTCATCCTTAAGCTTACAATAAAGCAAAGAGGTGAAGAACAAAAAGAAAAGGAAGAGAAGAAGAAGAACATTGCACTAAAATCTTCACTAATTGATAGTGAAGAAGAATATGTTAAAGATTCTAGTGATGAAGATGGTGAAATTGTGATGCTCATAAGAAACTTCAAGAAGTTCTTGAGAAAACAACACACCTCAAGAACAAGAGACTCCTACAAGAAAAATGAAGGAGATGGTAAGAAGAAAACTAAAGAAGTTACTTACTATGAATGTAAGAAACTGGGTCACATCCGAAGTGAGGGTCCTAAACTCAAATTCAAGAACAAAGGAGCAAAGGACAAGAAGAAGGCCTTCAAAGTTACTTGGGATGACTCCTCCGAATCCAAGAGTGAATAGGAACAATAAGAAGTGGCCAACCTTTGCTTCATAGCTCTTAAAGATGAAAAAGAGGTACCATCCATTTCTAATTTCTCTAATGATGATTATGATTATGATGATAATGATGATGATGATTATGATGAGAGCTCTATTGCTAGTAAACTTATGGTTAAATGCAAAAGCTTACTTGCTAAGATGAAGCATTATAAACATAAGTTAACTAGTTTAACTAAAGAATTTGAAAATTTAAAAATTAAATTTTATAAATTAGTTAAATCAAATGATGAACTTGCTAATGGTTTGAAAAATTCAAATTCTTTGGAAGACCGACTAAAGAAAGCAAATGATGAAAATTAAAAACTTTCTAAGGAGGTCTTAGAGTTAAGGAATTCCATTTCTAAATTCATGAAGGGAAAAGAAACTTTGAATAATATTCTTGACTCTCAAAAACTCCATGGAGATATTCATGGAATTGGTTATACAAATGGAATGGCTTCCTCATCATCATCACATATCAATTTTATTAAAGCACATAATTCCACGACTTCTAGCTCCAAAAATGAAACTCAAGCTTTCAAAGCTTAGAGGTCACAAGTGTCAAATATTAAAGGAAAGTCTCATAAGACTCAACCCCCATTGACACAAAGAGGTAAGGCTTAAACTAGAGCACCTCAACCCAAATATGCTCACATGTAGATTAGACACAACACTCTTAAGCATGTTACATAACACAATGCACATAAACATATTGCTCAAACCTATCAAAATACACATTATCAATGCCAATGTATGTCTCACAGTATGACTCAAAAGAGTTATAGAAATCATTCACCAACACAATACACAAGGCATGTTTCACACACTAGGAAAGCATATCATCCTAGGAGAAATAAATTTATCAATGTTGAATTCTTTTATTTCATGACCAAAGGTCACTCTATCAATGTGTGCTTCTATAGAACATTGCATTTAAACTTTCTTCCTTTGGATTACCTTGAGACTAACCAACCTAGGCTAAGAAAGGTTTGGGTTCAAAAGAATGTGTAAATTTTTTTTATAGGTGTGGTTGAAGTCCACAAGAACAAAAAGTAAATGGTATCTTGATAGTGGATGATCAATACACATGATGGGAGACAAAGATCAATTCAACAAGCTTGATGTTAAGGATGGAGGACATGTTACTTTCGGGGACAATGCAAAAGGAAAGATTATTGGCATTGGAGAAATTCGTAATCCTCAATCCTTATCTATACATCATATATTGTTTGTTGATGTTTTAAACATAATTTGCTTAGTATAAGTCAATTATGTGATATGGGAAATAAAGTCACTTTCTATCCCAAAAATTGCTTTATTAGTAGTCTTGATGATGACAAAGAAATTTTTAGTGGTGAAAGAGTAGATAATGTCTATGTTATTGATTTGAATAAAATTGACAACAAATATATTAAATTCTTGATGTCTATTTCCCATGACACATGGACATGGCATAGAAGGTTAGGACATGCAAATTTTAAGCTATTGAATGATCTTTGTGAATATGAATTTGTGATTGGTTTACTGAAACTTGAATTCACTAAGCATAAACCTTGTGATGCTTGTCAAAAGGGAAAACAATCCAAGTCTTCATTTAAGCTAAAAAATGTTGTGTTAACTTCTACGCCACTTGAACTTATACATATGGATTTGTTTGGTCCAACTAGAGTTGCTAGTCTTGGTGGAATGCACTATGCATATGCATTGGTTGATGATTACTCTAGATTTACTTGGCTATGTTTTCTTGCTCATAAGAATTATGCTTTTAAAGCTTTTGAAAATTTTGCAAAATGAGTTCAAAAAGAAAAAGGCTTTTGTATTTCTTCAATTAGAAGTGATCATGGAGCTGAATTTGAAAATGAATTTTTTAAAATCTTTTGTAATGAAAATGGCATTTATCATACGTTTTCATCTCATAGAATTCCTCAACAAAATGGGGTAGTTGAAAGAAAAAATCGAACTCTTACGGAAATGGCTAGAACAATGCTTCATGGGTATAATTTGCCATTATACTTTTGGGCAGAAGTCGTTAGCACATCTTGTTACATTTCAAATCGAGTTTTTAAAAGACCAATTTTAAACAAAACATCTTATGAGCTTTAGAACAATAGAAAACCCAAAATCTCATATCTAAGAGTATTTGGATGCAAGTGCTTTATATTAAATACCAAGGATAATCTTGGGAAATTTGACTCTAAAGCCGATGAAGGAATTTTCCTAGGCTATTCCACCTCTAGCAAGCATATAGAGTGTTTAATAAAAGAACTTTGGTTGTTGAAGAATCTATGCATGTAGGTTTTTATGAATCAAACTCACTTGATCCCAGAAATGATGTTTGTAGTATTGATAATGATATAGGTGATCTTGTGGAAGAGAAAAATCAAAAAGAAGACAATGGAAAACCTTTGGAACTTGAGGGTCCAAACAAGGAAGAAAGTGAGGAGGTGCCTCAATCTACCTTGAAGGATGATCTTTCATTGGCAATTCAAGAAAGCACATCCTCAAGATCTCATAATCGATGATACTACATAAGGGGTAACAACTAGATCTCAACTTAAGTCCATTGTTAATTTAGCCTTTATTTCTCAAATTGAACCCAAAAATGTTGATGATGCTTTGAGTGATGAATTTTTTCCTTACAATGCAAGAAGAGTTAAATCAATTTGTCAGAAATAAAATTTTAACTTTGGTTCCTAGACTAAAACATCATCCTATTATAGGTGCCAAATGAGTGTTTAGAAATAAGATGAATGAACAAGGTGTCATAACTAGGAATAAAGCAAGACTAGTAGTTAAAGATTATAATCAAGAAAAAGGCATTGATTATGATGAAACCTTTGCCCCCGTTGCAAGGTTAGAAGCTATTAGAATGCTACTTGCATTTGCATCATATATGAATTTTAAACTTTATCAAATGTTTGTAAAAAGTGCATTTTTGAATGGTTTTATTGAAGAAGAGGTTTATGTTGAACAACCTCCAGGTTTTAAAAATTTTGATTTTCCAAATCACGTGTTTAAACTCTCAAAAGCATTGTATGGATTGAAACAAGCTCCAAGAGCTTTGTATGAAAGGTTGAGCAACTTTTTATTAGCGAAAGGATTCTCCAAAGGAAAAGTGAATACAACTCTTTTCATAAAGAAATCCAAACATGATTTATTAATTGTTCAAATTTATGTGGATGATATTATTTTCGATGCTACTAACCATTGCTTGTGTGAGGAATTTTCTAAGTTAATGCAAGGAGAATTTGAGATGCGTATGATGGGTGAACTCAAGTTCTTCCTTGGACTTCAAATCAAGCAATGCAAAGATGGGAATTTCATTAATCAAACCAAGTATGCTAGAGACATTCTTAAGAAGTTTGGAATGGATGGAGTCAAATCAAGCAAAACTCCAATGGGTACCACTACCAAAATCAACAAAGATAAGAATGGAAAACCAGTTGATGAAAATTGGATCCCTTCTTAATTTAACTGCTAGTAGACCCGATATCATGTTAGCTACTTGCTTGTGTGCTAGATTTCAATCTAGACCTAAGGAGTCCCACTTAAATGCAATCAAAAGAATTTTCAAGTATTTAAGTGGAAGTTTGCATTTGGGACTTTGGTATCCTAGGAGTTCATCCTTTGACTTGATTAGTTATTCGAATGCAGACTTTGATAGTAGTTTATTAGATAGAAAAAGAACTTTCAAAACTTGTCAAGTTTTAGGACAATGTTTAGTTTCTGGGTTTAGTAAGAAACAAGTTTCGGTTGCCTTGTTTACTGCACAAGCAGAATATGTTGCTGCAAGTTTATGTTGTTCATAAGTATTATGGTAAAAACAACAATTGATGGACTATGGCATTAAACTTGATCACATTTCAATCAAATGTGATAATAGAAGTGCTATAAACCTTAGCAAAAATCCCATTCAACATTCTAGAACCAAGTATATAGATATTAGACATCATTTCTTGCGTGATCATATTCAAAATGGTGATATCTCATTTAAGTTTATTAATACAAACAATTAACTTGCAGATATTTTCACCAAACCTCTCAATGAAGAGAGAATGAATTTCATTAAGCATGAACTAGGCATGATTGATGGTTCTAGTTTGTCTTAATTGTTTGTTTAAATTAGTGAATTGATGGTTGAACTTGTTTTCATGTGAAATCACATTGTGCTTATCATATTGCTTTGATTGTTTTAGGTAATTAATTTGATTCTTTTTAAGTGTTTGATTTTGATCTTAACATTTTTTTAAACTTTATTTATTTTCAATAAATTAATTATTTTAGAGTATTACATGTTTCTTGCTCATATGCGAATTTCACTTATGCTCCTCTATCTCCTCCTTAAAACTTGCTTCTTTTCATGTCCTTTTTTCTTTGTTTGCTCATTAGTATCTGTTTGGTTTATTTTCAGTATATTTTTTATTTCTGAAACTTTGAGCTGTTAGTTTTTATTTAAGACTATTTTGCGTCAATTTTATGTTCGGTTGATTTTCGGTTTCTAAGCTAGGAGCTGTTAGTTTTTGTCATGAATATTTCTTGTTCTCATTTGGTATTTTAAATATCATTGTACTCCTATCCTTTTCGTTAATACAATTTTATTAATTTAAGTTTATTTTTTTTATTTTTTTTAATTTTAACAAAGGGGGAGAAAATTTTGAGTTTGCTTAATTTTTTTATGATTATTATTTATTATTATTTATTTCCTTGTTATTTGTTACATGCATTATAAGTGTGGCTAGTTTTATAATAATTAATGATCATATTATCATATTTTTCTCTATGCGAAAGCCTTGTTTTGCTTACTTACATAATTTATTTTATTATTTTACAAAGGGGGAGAAATAAATTTTTTTTCTGGTTGAAACTTTCATGTTTTTATTATTTTAGTTCTTGATCTTTTGTTTCCTTCAGAACTAAGATCTACATAATCATGTGATAGTTAAGTTTGTTTCAATATAAATGTTATATGTACTATTTTGTGATACATTATCTTTGTCTTCTACTATGTTTATGTTTCTTAAATATTTTGTCAAACATTTAATGTTGTTATTTTTTAACAAAAGGAGATAAATTTTAAAATTTATATTTCTTATCATGCCAAACAAGGAAAGTAATAAAGAAATATATATTTCTCATTAATTTTTGTTTCTTACTCCTTATAGTTATAATTTTTATGATGTGCATAAATTCAGGGGGAGTAAAATTCATTTAATCACACACTTCACTTTATATTATTTTCTCTCAAACTCAAAATAAGTTTGTCAAAATAAAAAAGGGGCAGATTGTTGACCTTAGGAATGATCAATCTTGATTTTGATCTTAACAAACTTAATTTTGAGCATTTAATTTTGTTTGTTTAAGTGTGTATAAGTTATGACTCAATTGGAAGTCAAAATGGAGTACGAGATTGATAAGCAT
The DNA here is from genome assembly GCA_949671775.1 of Mallotus repandus. Taxonomy (NCBI): domain Eukaryota; kingdom Viridiplantae; phylum Streptophyta; class Magnoliopsida; order Malpighiales; family Euphorbiaceae; genus Mallotus; species Mallotus repandus. The sequence continues at coordinate 15,612 of CATIWM010372083.1, forward strand.
GCTTTTGGGCTAATTCAACCTTTAAGATTCAAGGAAACTTTTGACACCCTTAGAGCTTTATAATGAGAAAGTTGTCTTCTTAACTTTTGAATTAAACATCTTAAGCTTTCTGAATTGAGCTTACTTGTCAAAATTCGAGCTCATTTGGGTATGCAAATCTTGAGTCGAATTCAGCATATGCAGCTTTCACTTTACGTTGAGCAACTCTTAGTATTTCAGCAATATCTTGAGATACATATGTTCAATTGAGGTGATTTAAATTGAAATGTAAATATAAGAAAAACAAATACAACTTTCATGAAGAAAGGTTAGGCTAATTCGATTTTCTTCAGTCCCACTAACGAGCGTCTCATGAGCCGATCACGAGCTATCCCCTGTTGGTGCTCATTTTGAGCTGTTTCAACTCTTTTGGTCAGACACGCTCATGAGCTACCCTCACAATCATGAGCAGCTAGTGAGGGTCAGTTATAGCAGCATTCAATGGCTATTTTTGAATGCAACAGTCCTTAAATCAACCCTCACGAGCCAAGACACTACCCTCATGATTGTGAACGTCGTTTCAGCTGCAAAAAGTCCAAAATTATTCAAAATTCAACAAGAGATGTTAGAGACACAATCAATGCCACCAACAGCTATAATTTGAGTTGTTTATTTATATAAACAACCCTTAGAGTTCAATTGATGATTAAGAAACTTATTTATCATTCATTCTCTCTTAAGCATTCAATTAAACTCTCAAATTCTCCCTTAAACAATTTTTGTATTTGTATAACTCTTGTGAGAGTTTGTGAGTGTTAGAATAGATATTCTTGTTCTTCTATTTTTTGGGTTTGAGAAAACAGAAAGTGAGATTCTATTCTAAAGGAATTGGTTTAAGTGTTTAGCCATTAAAACACTTGGGTTTCGGTTTTAGAGTAAGCCTAGAAAACTCTTGATTGTAAGGTTGTAAGAGTGAGCCTTAAACTCTTGTGTAATCTCAATCTTGTGAATAAGATTGTGGGTGATTGAAAAATCCGAACTTGTGGATATGTTAGGTGGAGACGTAGGATTGTTGAGAATCCAAACTCCTTAAATTCTTGTGTTGATTATTCTTCATTCTCAACATTTTTCTAATTCTTGCTTATTTATTTTTAAGTTTTAATTTTTATTTGGTAGCCCTATTCACCACCCTCTAGGGCATTTTCAAGATTTATTTTATAATGGTGGCTCACAAATATGAATTTAAAAAATATTAATTACTAATATTTAATAACTAACACTTCTTTCTTTTCATTTTAATGTTATTGTATCACAAGTGAAAAAAAAAAACATATTTTACATTTGGTAAATTTATTTCTAGATTGTTTGCATAATTTTTTGGTATGATGCTTTCAATGTCCGCTAGCTACTAGGACTTAGAGTAATTCAAACTTGAAGTTAGGTGGACTCAAAGGCAGCAAAAAAATTTCAACTTCTATTTTTTCATATATAATACTCAAATTCAAAATTTTATTTAAGCGAATTCAAATTTCTTACCACTTAAACCAATAGATATTGATTGTGCAATTTTTTTTAATCAAGCTTGAGTAGGAATGCATAGCCTTGTGACTTTAAAAATTAACAATAATATTAGTACTATTAATTAGGTTAAGAAAATTGGGCAATTCAAATTGCATATCGAAATAAAATTATGCAATTAGTAGGCATAATACATCCGCGGCCCCCTGTATTTGGTACAATTTATTAATTTGACACCTTAACTTAATGTATTGTCATTTTAACACTTAAACTCGCCTAAAAAGCACTAATTTAATAACACAATACATTTTTCATTCCCTGTAGTTGACACATTTTGTAGACGGCGGAGTTTAGTGCACGTCCAAGATTTTAGCAACCGCAACACTGTTTAAGCTCAGGGCTCTAGGGAACACACTACTATATCACAAAGACATAGCGTGGAGATGAGGAGTTGCCACCCAAGGTAATAACTGGGACAAATCGATGGTGGTGGCAACTCGATTCTCTAAAAGAGAGTTAGCACCACAACCAGGGAATTCTGGGAACGGAACACCACCTTCTTTTAGTCTCGTGTTCATTAAAATTAGTTTATGAATTACTATCTTATTCCCTAATTACATGCAATTTCATTAAACCCTAATTGAACATCCATCTAACCCTAAGACAACCAATCCATGAAAAAGTACATAAAAAATACATTTAAGGCGCAACGTCTTTAAATCTAAACTGCATTTGATTTTAATTTTAAGTTAGCTAAATCTACATATTTTATTTACAAAATGTAATGGAACTAAATATGGGCCTATATTTTAATTACTTGGTGAGCTTATATCTACAAGTTTTAATTCTAAAGAAATGGGCTTAAGTCTATCAATTTTAAAAGAAAATGGAAATGAATTAATGGGTCTAATTCTAATTAATTTTAAATAAAATGAGGTGATCCTAAATTTATATTTATTTTTAAAGGAAAATGCTTTAATGGACTGAGCTAAATCTAAATTAATTTTATTAATTAAAAGAATGGGTCTAAGTCTAAATTAACCTAATCGGCTTAAATTAATTTTAAAAATTAATTAAAACTTAAAACCATTTTAATAAGCTATTAATTAAGTGAGTTAAAATCTAACGTGGGTTTGGAGCCCAAAACGAATAAAAGAAAATAAAGCATAAAAGCAAATTCAAATAATAAAACAAACCAAAATAAACATACAAACATACAAACAAGGATTTCTAACCCTAATTTAATTTACATACAACCTAAAATTAATCTAAAGCCACCATTAATTTTATTTAGGGTTACCAAATTGAGCCTAAATTACTAATTAATTTTAAAAGACTGAAAAGTAACAGATTTCACTATTTTCCACTATTTGGACTATTACAATAATCTACTGAAAATAGAAGTTAAAATTAATTACAACCCCAAATTAAAAAAAATAAAATAAAATAACCGAAAACTACATAAAATTAATAAATATGGTTTAATCCATGGATTGCCATGCACTTCTTCATGAATTTGATTACTACGTCTAATCATGTACACTCCATTCTAGGTTACTCCAATCATCATCATCATCATAGTAGCAATTATCATAAAAAAATAAACAAATAAAGATTAGTAATCAAACAAAATAAAAATAAAATTGAAGTAAAAAATCAAATAGAAATAAAAATAATGAAACAAAATAAGTAGAAAAGAGTAA
>CATIWM010372105.1:0-36042 GCA_949671775.1 Mallotus repandus
TTATCTTTTTTTCTCAACTTTTTTTACTGAATGTTTTTTTTTAATTTTTAAAAGTATTATCTTCATTTTATTCTAAACTTTTTTTTTCTCAATATTATTTTCTCTTAAGACCTTTTTTTTTTTTCAAATGAATAATTATAAACTAAATATCTTCAATTGTTGTTAAACCAAGCAATAAATAACAACAATAAATAAATAAAATTTTCTCATTTTATATTCTTAAAGAATAAGAATTTTATTTTTTTTACTTTAATTTGTTTATTAAAATGTCTAACAATTTTTTTAAAAAAAATTTATTTGATACTTATTTGATCATCAATATGTAATAAGTTTACAATCCTTATGATGTATTTTTAATATCAACCAAAAAAATACCGAAAAATAAAAAAATAACAAAAATCAACAAACCAAAACAATAAAAAACAGTCAAAACAACTACTGAAACAACAAAACAACAAAAATCAATAAAATTTCACAATTGTTTATTTTTTTTATTTTTTTAAATTATTTTTCATTATTAATAAGAAAATTAAGCTCATAATTAAATTTTTACTTTTATTAGTATTAATAATATAAATAATAATTTTTTGACATATTTCATAATTTTTATGGTTTTTTGTTTTTATTTTTTATTTTTAACAAATATCGACAAACAAAAATAACAAAAAGCAATTGAAAACAACAACTGAAACAATAAAAATCAACAAAAATCAACTAAAACCAACAAAAAGTTGCAGTTGTTGTTGATGTTTATTGATTTTTATCTTTTTTCAGTTTTTTCATCATTAATAATAAAATTAAGACCATAAATATAATTTTTACTTTTATTACTATCAATAATAAAAATAATAATTTATTTGATATATTTCATAATTTTTTTGTTATTTTTATTAAAAAAATAAATATTAAATAATATGGGTAATTTTTACTTTAATTAGTTTAATTTCTAAAATTTAAATAATTATGAAAAAAATAATTATTGAAGACTATGGTAATAGTAAGTTTCAAAATTAAAAAAATAATTATTTTTAATATAAAATTAAATTATTTAAAATATAAAAATCAAATAAATACATATAATAAACTTAAATTAAAGATGCCTTTTTTTTCAAATAAAATTAAAGATGAATTCAAGAATAATAAATTGGTAAAAAAAATTACAAAAAAAATAAAAGACAGAAAACGCCGAAGTTAAACACAATCCTTAAAAAATATATCAAAAACTGGGACAAAATTGAAATCAGTAAAAACAAATTTGAAAGAAAAGAAAAAAATGGATCTGGCCATAAAAGAAAATGGGAGCGTTGACTTAGTATATTTTTGTAATTAATCCTAAAAAAAAGGATTGAGCCTTGGTATACTATTTTGTTGTATTTAATTTTTATTTTTTATGAAAATAATAATAATAATAATAATTCAAAAAATAGTTAAAGCATATTTAATACTGGAAAAATTACCTGTACTTCACAGCAGGATAAATGTAAAATTAAATTTTACACATAAAGAATATCATAGTTAACTAAATTCACACTTTATTTTTCAAAATAAAAATTAAAAAAAAAATAAATCAGCTCGTCCGCATAATTCTTAGTAAATATGATCTGATAAAGTGCAATGAGAAATTATATATTTATTAATATTTAAATTTAATAATAAAATAATTAATATTGATTCATTTGTAAGATTCATTTACTTATTAGTATAAGTATATTTAAGTTCTAAAATATATTAAAATTATAAAAAAAAAAATCATGATATTTTTAAAAGAATTATATGTATATATATATACTCATACATACACATATCCTCAATTTAAAAGTAGTTTTTAGTTTTTTCTCTGTCTTACTTTTCTTGTTATATAAATTCTTAATCTTTTGCATTTTTAAAAGAACGATTTGCATCACTTCATTTTTAAATCAACTTATACTTAAATTAACAACAAAAGTTGCTTAAAATATAAGTTGATGTGCCAATAAATATTTGATCCAATGGTTAAAAATTTTACACAGCAATTATTAAATTTTAACTTCAAGTTCTCATTTTTACTGTTAATATAATTTAAAAATATAACTTTAAGGACTAAAATTTAACTATTAAATATATTATTTTTTTAGTATTATTTTAATATATATATTCAGGAATAAAATTTGTTGAGAATTAATATATTCATTTAACTTTTATAAAAAAAAGTACTGATATGTGGACATAACAAAGTAATTTTGTAAATGTTTTTTATATAGATATTTTTTGAAATTTAAAAACAAAAAATAATTAATGATATTATTTTACAATTATATCTTAATACTTATATTTTAATTTTTTTTTCATAATTATTATCATAGGATTAGTATATAAATATTAAAAATTACAATTAAAAATTAAAAAAAATTTCAGAAGTTACCTGTTAAATTATATTTAGCCAAAAGTTTTATATAAACAAAAAGCAACTAAAATAATTTTGTTATAAAAATTTAGAATACCATGTAGTTATAATTTAAATAAAGAAATGTTTTTAGTACTATTTAAAAATTATTTCATTTGTCTTCCTTCTAGAGTTTAGTAGTTAAAATGATAGATATTATAAGATAAGCTTATGAGTTTGAGTCCCACTTCCTCATTGACTTCCGAATTATTAAAAAAAATTATTTCATTTGAATTTAGAACCATAAATGTAAAAGATAAATCGTCACTTTGAAATTTCAAAACATCAAAATTTGGCCAATATACATGAGCTATTTGCATTGACATCAGCCAGAACCGGAAGGAAGACACAAAAAGAACTTCAGCACTACGTCGTTTCCCATGCAAGTGTGGGAGAAAAACAGAGGTACAATTGTATCCATGTCCAGGTTTATATATTAGTATAGATTCTATTGTCCTAAAGGGTCAAAGCCTTGGTGACTGCTGCATTTTTTTTTTTTTTTTAGACTAAAGAGATGGTGTGATTTGTTGGGTCACGCATTGCTCTTTGTACGTTGTAGTGGTTGAAAAGAACTGTCATTTTTACCAAAAAAAAAAGAAAGAGTCCAATACTTGCATTGGCATTGAAAGGCGGCAATTTGATTCAATGATCCTATCCTCTTTACTGACTTGCCGTGGCATGACTATCGTTGAATGCACTAAATATCTTCTTGTTTTTAGCATTTTTTTAATCATAAGCCAAAGAGAAGCTTGTGGGTTTGAAAGATCATCATTCATCACCCCTACTCTATTGACCCTGATGTCTTTCATCAAATTGACATCTCATGGCTGCGCCCCCAAATACTATGCATTTCAGCGAGTCAATTCGTCATACACAAAGCAGAAAGATAATCTAATGGTCCGTTGCAGGTCGCTATGGCCAAATGGCATGAAATTTAAACAGAATAAAATGCAACTATCATGTGTAAAACAATCATTTTTCTAAGAAAAATCAAAGGATCTCAAACATTTTTGTATCTTTTTTATGCTATATATTCTTTTGCCAGGTGCTCGATGTCTTAATCATTTGGCTTAAATCACCGTTGGGATATGGAATCTAATTAGGCTTAGTGACAAATATAATTGGGTTTCATCAGAAATTAACAAAAAAAGACATATAAATTAGTAAAACAGCCTTTTCAGTTCTCACTATCAGAATAGGGACCTTTTTTTTTTTTTTTTTTGAAAGCATCAGAATAGGGACTTGACAAATAGTAGGGCCTATAATTGGCATTTGGTTCCTTCACGAATTTGGCCACAAGTTTTGGGGGTGGTTTGCCAAAATATAAAGACTAGACAATTACCCTGAGCCACAAAGCACAGATTGCCTCTTGGTAATAAGGAGTGGTCAGTGGAGTAAGGACCACTGCCCTCTGTAAGTTGTTGGAATATACATATCAAATTATTATTTGTTAATTTTAAGTGCTCTTTCTCCTTTGTGAGAGTTAAATTTTACTGTTCCTTCGTTCTTATTGTTCAATGATCCCTATTACTTTATTTGTTTTCAAATTGCATCTCTTATGCCAGTTCAGACTAGCAATAGAAAGAATAAAATATTTTACTTACTTGAAATATACCGTAACAAAGAGTAAAATTAATACAAATAAGTACAAATAAACTAGTTTATAACTAGACATATTTTCACTTAATTTTTTTCACAACATTTAAAGATATATAGTTTTATTTTTTAACATTTTAACACCCTATTAACTACTATTATCATTATTTTATAATTAAATTTCAATATAACACTCCCTTTCAATAATAAAAATATTTCGCATGCGATTAACAATCAATACATTTAAATACTTTTAAAAATATTATAAATTTATTTTAAAATTACTTCTTTTTATTTATAATAAAATTAAAAATATATCTTATTTTTATTTATTATAAATTTATTTTAATTAGTTGAATGCTATATTATACAATAAATAATTTTACTACTAAAAGTTCATATTATCTAGCATTTCATTATATATTTTTACCAATATTACTAAGTGGGTAATTTAAACAGATAGTCACCAAACTTTATTCGTAATTTCAATTTGGCTACAAAACTTCAATTTGTGACTTTTTGATCACCAAACTTTGATTTTTATTTCAAATCTAGCCTCTGTCTAAAATTTTAAGCCTTAACGTTATATAATATTACCATTTTAGTTCAAAAAATTATTTCCTTGCAACTAAGTTCATAGATTCTAAAGATAATAAATAAAATAAAAATATTTTTTTTTCTTCATGTCTTCTATTGTAGATAGTCTTGTCCATTATTTGTGTTTATTTGACTGGTCTAATACTAACAATTTGAGAGTTTTAAGACAAAAATTATTCGATACAAGACAAGAAGAGGTTAATATTCACCAAGAATATTATAATCAATATACTGTGACTTTTTTGAACACAATAAATTAAAATATTTGATACAAACTGTATAATAAATTAAAATTTAATAAGTTTTTTTGTGCGAAACATAATATTTTTAGAAATTTTTTTGAATACAGAGAAAGAAGGTAAGAATTAAATGAACTATTGTCACTATAATATTTAACATTTATCACCGTATTTTATAAAAAAATTAAATATTTATAATTTGTTATAAGTTTAGTTTATAATTTGAATTTTAAATGACTGTTTAATAAAAAAAATTATTGTACAGTTCCTATTAAATTTTTAAAAAAAATGCTCAATTGTTGTAATCCTGATGGATTATTGGAATTCGAACTCTCTGTTCGATTTTTCATTTATCTAGCAATTATTTTAATCTAAACCAAGCAAATAATCTAAAAAATATAATAATAATATTAATAATACACAACTTTCTATTGTATTCAACACAGTTACAGTATTAATTATGATATTCTTGGTAAATAGTAACCTCTTCATGTCCTGCGTCGAATAATTCTTGTCTTAAAACTCTCAAACTATTAGTATTAGACCAGTCAAATAAACACAAATAATGAACAAGACTCTCAACAAATGGAAGGAATGGAGAAAGCAAAAATATATGTTTTTATTTTATTTATTATCTTTAGAACCTGTGGACTTATTTACAAGGAAATAATCTTTTGGACTAAAATAGTAATATTATATAACCTTAAAGCTTAAAATCTTAAACAAATACTACGTTCGAAACAAAAATTGAAGTTTAGTGACCAAAAAGTTACAAATTGAAGTTTTGCAACCAAATTGAAATCTCGAATAAACTTTAGTGACCATTTGAATAATTTACCCGCAATAAATCCAACATAAGTTCTAAGGGATAAAAAAGGAAATAAGAATTAAGAATCAAATAGTAATGTTTTTAATGTAAATGGAGGGATAACTCTTATTCCCTTAATTTTGAGGGAATGGAAAATTGAGGTTCGAAGGGATAACTTATCCTTTGTTATACTTTCTATTTCGTCTCATTTAACTCCCAAACAAAGGATAACTCATGTCCAATAAAGTTGTCCTTGCCTATCACTCTTTATCTCTCCATCCAAACTAGCTGTAAAGGTTTCTACGTTTTAAATTGTTTGTGTGAACATAATGTGTATATAGAGATTTAGGAGTAATTTCACAAACTTCCTAACTTAGAATAACTTCTTAATTCAGATATCTTAATCTTGTATATATACAAGTAAAAAGAATCCTATGAATGAGAAATTGAGAAAACTTTTTCTTCCTCTCTGATTACATGGTATCAGTGTGGTCCCTTAAATAATTTTTTTTTCTCTCACTGTCAGTCTTGTCTCTGCTTGACAGAGAAACCCTAGTTTTGGGTAACCACTTTCTAGCCCTTTTTCTCTTTCGCTACCAATAAAGACTAGACTTTTGTATTTCACCGGTCCATTCCCAACGACTGGTCATTGAATTTGACAGTCTCAAACGAAGGAGCCGTTGTTTACGGTGGTCTTGTCCAGCGTCGACTCACTATCTCTGACTAGCCTGCAAGCACTCCTTCTCCTTCTTTGTTGGTCCTTGATATTTTGGCCTCTTTTACTATTCTTTATGATTCAGATTTCTGGTTCTATATTATTTTGTGGCAGTGGTTGTCCTATTACTCTATTTTGGTTGGGTCTTTAGCCCAAGTGGTTTTTGGCAGGGTCTTTAGCCCAAGTGGTTCTTGGCAAGGTCTTTAGCCCAAGTGGTGTTTATTGGCTTTTGTTATGCTTTCTTTGGGAAATATTTTTTTTTATTCTTTGTGTTAGCATGTCTATCATTGCTGAAGACAAAAGTGTGGTTGTCACTGTAATAGTGCCTGTGATGTCTAAAATTACGAAACACAAATTGGATGGTTCCAATTATTTGGCCTAGTCTAAAACTATTCGAATTTATCTACGTAGTATTTCTATGGACGCTCATCTTATTTCATGCAATTCAAACGAGTCTATGAGGAGTGAAATGTTTTATTACCCTTCAGCCAGGGTTTATTGTGTCAATGGTACCTTAACTTTGCCTATGTTTCATTTTAGTACCAAATTTTTAATTTTTTTTTTTCAGTTACTGAAGTTTTATTTTTATTTAAAATTAAAGTACGTCGAATATATCTTATCAAATTTAGCATATGTAGCAGCCGGAATAAGCATATTCTTAGTATATTTGTCATGTAAGCATTCCATTAAGCAGCCTAATCATCTTGTGGGCCCTAGAATCCCATATTTTTGTCCTATTATTAGGGTTTTCATGTATGCTAAATTTTATTTTCTAAAGCCCACAAGATGATTAGGCTGCTTAATGGGATGTTTACATAGTGAATATATTAAGAATATAACTGCCAAGTATGCTAAATTTGATTGGATATGTTCGAAGTATTTTAACCTGAAACAAAAATAGAACTTCAGTAACTGAAAAGAAAAAAATTAAAAATCTGGTACTAAAATGAAATATATGACAAAGCTAAGGTACCATTAGTGCAATAAACTCCTTCAGCACTGATGTTAAAGTTCAACGAACTCAAAGGGAGCAAATGGTTGTCATGAGCTTCCTAGCTGGTCTTAACTCTCAGTTTGAGTCTGCTAAATCTCAAAATCTCTCTAACAATGAAATTTCATTTCTTCAAGAGACTTTCACTCGATTGCTTCACATAAATACTAGCACCCTTACATCTCCATCTTTATCCTCTGGCGCTCTTGTTAGTTGCAACAACAATTCTAGAGGCAAAGGTAGAGGGCGAGTATCTGGCACTCGCGGTCATCAGAACTTTGAGACAGAGGGAGTCATATGCTACCACTGTCATGAATTAGGACACACCATATGAGATTGCAAAAAATTTACAGACAAGATTGCCACATCCTTTTGCTCGTGTTGCAACAGCCGACCCGTCATCTAAGCAAACCATTGTTGTTTCCGCAAAAGAGCTTGCAAAGTTCACTCAGTCTTAAGAAACACTAAAGTCTTCATCTCCTACTGTCACTGCCATTGCTAACTCAGGTACATCTTCCTTGTCTCCTATCAACATCATCCAAATGGATTATAGATTCAAGAGCCACAGATCACATGATAGGTAATCTCAATCTTTTATCAACTTTTCAACCTCACAACTCTAGTTCTCATGTTACTTTAGCAAATGGTTCCTCCTTATATGTTCTTGGTTCTGGCACTGTTAATCCAACTCCTTCCCTTTCCCTTTCCTCTATGTTGAGTCTCCCGCAATTTTCATTCAATTTAAGTTTTGTTAGTAAACTTACCTGTGCTTTACAATGTTGTGTCTCATTTTTTCCTGATTATAGTGTATTTCAAGATCTTATGACGAAGAGTATTATTGGTAGAGGACATGAAACAGGCGGCCTCTATGTCTTGGATGCTCCGATGCCTCAACCGGTTGCTTGCTCTAGTGTCTTGACTCCTTTCAAGGTTCATCGTCGACTGGGACGTCCCTTTCTTCTTTTGTTAAAGAAATTATATCCTATGTTTCATAGTGTATCAACCTTAGATTATAAGTCGTGTCAGTTTGCCAAATATCATCATTTGTCTTCAGGTTCTAGAGTTAATAAACGGGCCAATTCCTCCTTTGAGTTAGTCTATTCTGATGTTTGTGGTCTATGTCGAATTGTGTCTAAAACTAGTTTTCGATATTTTGTTACTTTTGTTGATGACTTTTCCCGTTTGACTTAGCTTTATCTTACGAAATATCGTTTTGAGTTATTCTCACATTTTTGTGCTGAAATTTAAACTCAGTTTAATATTTCTGTGCGTATTTTGGGAAGTGACAATGCTAAAGAATATTTTTCTCAATCATTTAAGAATTACATGACCTAAAATGGAATTCTTTATCAATCTTGCTGTGTTGACACTCCATGGTGTGGTTGAAAGAAAGAACATACATCTTCTTGAAACAGCTAGGGCCCTTTTGTTCCAAATGCGAGTTCCTAAATGCTTTTGGGCGGATGCAATTTCTACTGCCTATTTCTTAATTAATTGGCTGCCATTAGTTGTTCTTCATGGTGAGACTCTTTACAGTGCACTCTTTCCCTCCAAACCCTTATTTTCTTTAGAGCCTCATATTTTTTGTTGCACTTGTTTTGTTCGTGACCTTCGTCTTCATGTCACAAAATTAGATCCTAAATCTCCAAAATGTGTCCTTTTGGGTTATTCTCGTCTACAAAAGGGGTATCATTGTTTCCGTCCAGATCTTAACAATTATCTTGTGTCTGTTGATATTACATTTTTTGAAGCAACTCCTTTTTTTCTCCTCTACATCACCTTTCACGCAGGGGGAGGATGATGATATGCTTCTTTATACTATTAAGTTTCAACACCCTAGTGTTCCCAGTACTTCTGCAACTCATCCTTTGATTCCTCATGTCTATTCTAGACAGCGAGCGCCTCCTACTTCATGTCCAGCATTGGTATCTTCTTCTTCATTGGATCCTCCACCTAATGATTATGACCTTCCTATTACTCTATGCAAATGTAAGCGCCAATGCACATATCTCATTTCCTCTTTCGTCTCTTATACACAATTGTCTCCCTCATCTTACTCTTTTGTTACATCTTTTGATCAAATTACCAGGTTTATTGCACCAATGGTACTTTAACTTTGCCACATATTTTATTTTGGTGTCAGATTTTTAATTTTTTTCTTTTTAGTTACTGAAGTTCTATTTTTGTTTTAGGTTAAAGTACCTCCTCGAATATATCCAATCAAATTTAACATACGTGGCAATTGAAATAAGTATATTCACCTCGTAAGCATCTCAGTAAGCAACATGATGAACTTCTGTAACTAAAAAGAAAAAAATTAAAAATCTAGTGCGAAAATGAAATTCGTGGCAAAATTAGGTACCATTGGTGCAATAAATCCTCAAATTACCATTCCCAAAAATGTTCATAATGCTTTGTCTCACCCTGGTTGGCGTAGTGCTAGGATAGAGGAAATAAATGCTTTAGATGCTAATTGTACATAGACGTTGGTGGACTTACCTACTAGAAAGACGGCTATCGGTTGTAAATGGGTGTTCACAGTTAAAGTTAATCCTAACAAGTCCGTAGCTCGACTTGTAGCTAAAGGCTATGCACATACATATAGGGCTGATTATTCTGATACATTTTTTACTGTGGCCAAACTTACATCAGTTCTCCTACTCATCTCTTAGAAGGCCTCTTATGATTGGCCCCTTCATCAACTTGACATTAAAATGCTTGTTTTTACATGGAGATCATAAGGAGGAAATCTATATGGAGCAACCTCCTAGGTTTGTTGGTCAGGGGGAGTCTAGTAAAGTGTGCTATCTCAGAAAGTCCTTATATGGGTTGAAACAAAGTCATCTAGTGTGGTTTGGAAAACTCAGCCACGCAATTGAAAAAACTTGGAATACAAAAGAGCAAATCTAATCATTCAATTTCTATAGAACATCTTAATTTGGCATTATTCTCTTGATCGTATATGTGGATGATATTGTCATTAACGAGAGTGATAGTGATGGAATTTCAGAGCTCAAATCATTTCTCCACATGCAATTTAATACTAAAGATTTGGGGATGCTGAAATATTTCCTAGGGATTGAGGTGAGTAGAGGGAAGAAAGGTGTTTTTCTATCTCAAAGGAAGTATGTGCTTGATCTGCTCACTGAGACAGGGAAATTGGGAGCTAAGCCATGTAGTTCACCTATGTCCCCTAATCTATAGCTTTCAACGGATTGTGATTTATTTGAAGATCCTGAAAGATATTAGAGATTAGTTCGAAAGTTGAATTACCTTACAGTAACCTGTCCTGACATTGTGTACTCTGTTGGTGTCGTGAGCCAATTCATGTCTTCTCCAATAGTTGATCACTGCTCTAGAACAAATTTTGTGTTATCTAAAGGGAGTCCCTGGACATGGCATAGTATATAAAAATCATGGACATAGTTACATTGAGTGTATTTTTCAGATGCAGATTGGACAGGATCCAAGTTAGGTAGGAGGTCCATGACAGGCTATTGTGTGTTCTTTGGAGGAAACTTAGTTTCTTGGAGAGGTAAGAAGCAGAATGTCGTGTCACGATCGTTGTAGAATCTTTGTACAGAGCTATGGCACAATCAACATGTGAAATAATGTGGATTCAGATGCTTTTAACGGAAATGGGTGTTGGTGTGTCGCTGTCAGTAAAATTATAGTGTGTCAAGTTGCCATACATATTGCATCAAATTCTATTTTTCATGAACGAACCAAATATATAGAGATTGATTGTCCTTTCGTTCATGAAAAGATTCAACAAAATTTGATTTCCACTAGCCATGTAACGACAAGAGAACAATTGGGGGATACCTTCACAAAAACATTGAATGGAGTCCAAATTGATTACATTTGTAACAAGTTGGGCATGATTAACATTTATGCTCCAACTTGAGGGAGAGTGTTATAATGTGAACATAATGTGTATATAGAGATTTTAGGATTAATTTCACAAACTTCCTAACTTATAATAACTTCCTAATTTAGAGATTTTAATCTTGTAAATATACATGTATCAAGAATTCTATGAATGAGAAATTGAGAAAACCTTTTCTTCCTCTCTGATTGCACAAATGTTGATTTTGAGTCTACATATCCCTTCCTCCTTTTGCCCTCCCTATCCTAAAATTCACCCAATGGTGCAAATGATGTGGAATCATTCTTGAGCAACTCCACCTTGCTTTAGATCACAACCAGAAATATTATAGTTAGAGCCTATATTCAGCGATTATCATTAGTAAAGAACATATTTGAGGCACTGTGCACTTTAGATTGAAATGGACTTTCAGCTAATCAAAGCGAGAGGCAGAAATGGATTCACATGTCGATAGCTAGAAATAGAAGTTTCTGACGATTACATGACAGTCAATTATGGAATGAGAAGGGAGCTATAATAAGGGAGGGGCAACAAGTTCACAAAAATTAAAGAAGATGCTCAATAATTTGAGTAATGAAATCATTAATTTTGTAAGCTAAGAATGTATAACTGAAATGGAGCTGCTGTAAAATGCTAGTAATAAAACTCATGTTGGAGGTTTGGAGAGTAAATAATTTTATCCTACATTTGGTTGCCATAAATAGGAGTGTCCGTATTGGTTAGTTAGGTTCGGTTGAAAATTATACAAAACCGAACTACACCAAAAATAACCAAACTGATTAAGATTGAAACCTGAACCGAAACAAATCGAACTTTTGGTTCTTTTTGGTTTGATTGGTTTCGGTGTTTTTGGACTTTTACAATTTTGGACTTATTGCAATTGTGTAATTTTGCATTATTTTAAAAATATTTATGAGATTTATTGTTGTTAAATTTTTTATACTTGATTTATTTATTATTTTTTATGAAACCAACCAAATCAATTATTCAAATCAGATTTAAATAACTTTGGTTTGAATTTTTTTTAATATTATATAATTTGGTTAAGAATCTAGGTATTTAAAAACTGAAATTATTGATCTAGTTTGAAGTATTAGTGTTAAACTGAAAAAACCAAATCATAAACATTCATATAAATTAATAATATTTTAGGAATTCAGTTTGGTTTGGTTTAATCATATTTTTTTAGCAATTAAATTCGAACCAAATTGAATATATTTTGGTTTTAAAATGTCAAACCAAACAAAATTAATTTATTTTTTGAACTGAAGCATTTCGGTTTGGGTTTTCAGTTTTCGGTTATCTTTGCTCAACCCTGACCATACACAAGTTTTGCTTACATCCTGGGGTCCCAAAGAAATTTGACTAAAATTAAATTCAGTTATTAATTTCTAGTACCATATTTCTGAATCTTATAAATCTTAGACCTTGCAATAAAATTTGGGTCTTGCATTTTTCTGCTATGTAACGTTCTTACTTTTCTTCGTAATATGTTGTTCAACGTGCAGAAAACTGAGAAATAACTTCTTATTTTTCGTGCATTTTCTTTTGACTCCCAACTCAACCTAATGTCTTGCAGAAAAATGTTACGGGGGGATTGATGGTTCTCAAGAAAATGGAAGATGCAGAAGTAAAACCTGATTCTATAACTTACAGCTATTTAATATCCAACTGTAACAATGAAGATCAAATTAGCAAGGTGCTATTCAATTTTTTTAGTCAGGATGTCATTTGGTGCTGTTTGTATTTGTATGTAAAGGAAGCAATTTTTTTTTTTAAAAGAAAAGCCATCTGTTGCTACAAATGAAAGGCTTAACATGTGGATTGTTTGTAGTATTATGAAGAACTGAAGATTCATGGAATTCAAGTTTCAAAGAAAATATTCATGGCACTTATTAATGCATATGCATCTTGTGGGCTGTTTGAGAAAGCAAAACAGGTACTTGCAGCTTTTCACTTGTAGCTTCTAGCAGACTCACATCTGTCATTGTAGCATTTAGTAAAATGCAATTTTATGATCTTGATATTTTTTGTTCTTTGAATCTTTCATGATTGCATTGCCACTCTGTTTCTGATGCCTTTTATTTTTAGTTAGTTCTTCAGATTTCTCAACCTTTTCATCAATTTGTTAATTTTCACTTCTAATTTTGCATCATTCCAAGTCCAACCAACTTCATGCTATATATATTTTTTTTCATGTTGATATTTTATCTCATGGAGGCCATTTTATGTGTTAGGTACTCTTAGACAAAGGGATTCCTATTAAGAACCTTAACGAAATTAAAAGCGTGCTTGTCTCGGCTCTTGCATCACATGGACAAATGTCTGATGCCCTTGGTGTATATGAAGAAATTAAGGAAGCTGGACATAATGTGGAACCAAAAGCTGTCATAAGTCTGATTGTAAGTTCTTGCATAGCAGTGTTGTATGCTCCTTATTTTTCACTCACAAACTTCATCATTTTAACTCTTGTAGGAGCACCTGCAATCTGAAGGTGGGCCAAGCAGATTGCTTGAACTACTGGAAGAATTGCAAGAGACAGACTATTGGGTGGATGGTTGCTGCAGAGTCATCTTGTGGTTTATACGTAATAAGAGTCTAAGGTTATTTCTTGTTCCTTTTCTCGGTATAGGAGGTTTTATGACTTGAGTTCATGGTCTCTGCCATATCCCACCTTTCTTATCATGTGAGTGTGTCTCAGTTGGCAACTTTATGCCTTGAACAATTGGTCGGCCTATTTACTAACTTCCTTATGCTTTCTTTTCCCATTCTTCGCCCTTCTCAATAGCTATGCTGTCAATCTGCTTAAGCAGCTCAAGGATAGATTAAGCAATGATGAATTGGCCATGCAAGTGATTTTTGATGAGGTTTGCTTTTTCTACTCTTTTCA
The DNA here is from genome assembly GCA_949671775.1 of Mallotus repandus. Classification (NCBI taxonomy): domain Eukaryota; kingdom Viridiplantae; phylum Streptophyta; class Magnoliopsida; order Malpighiales; family Euphorbiaceae; genus Mallotus; species Mallotus repandus. Next base: position 14,148 of record CATIWM010372105.1, read on the forward strand.
CCACGTTTTCATGTAGTACGGACGGATGTTTGTCGCCTTTTCATTTGGATTGTAACCTTTGCGATACTCGCATTTGGACCTTACATTGATTGTGGTCTAGAAATTACTCTTGCACTGTTGAATTTTATTTTCATGTGGTGTCAGCGTTTTGAGTTGCTTTCATGCATGGATGTAGATTATTTTTTCTTCATCACTATTTTATGAATTTCTTTTGTTTTATACATCTCAGATCTATATAGACATGTAGTTTTGCATTCTACAGCATCTTAACCATGCTGACATCATGATCCATCTCTCTGGTTGTGTTATTATTCTTGTGCAGTTTTTCTGCTTAATTGCTGAGATGGAGCCAACAGACCTGCAGATCGGCTTGGATTTGCTTCAAGTCATTAAAGATGAGCTTTTTATTACGCCATCACGGAAATCTCTTGATTTTCTCCTCACTGCTTGTGCTAGGGCAAAAGATTTGCAGAACTCCCACTTCATCTGGAAAGAATATGAGGCAGCTGGCTATCCATACAATGTCTTAAGTTATTTAAGGTACTCCATGCGTATCATTGTAACCTTGTTTTTAATGTTCTTGACGTTGGCAAGGTAAAACTAGTTAAAATCGTAGTCTCACATCTGTTGACCTTTGTTCCTTTTATATTTTGCAGAATGTATCAGGCCCTTCTGGCTTCAGGAAATCATAAATCTGCAAAAGTTATGCTTGCTAAAATTCCAAAGGATGATCTTCATGTCCGCGGAGTGATCCAAGCCTGCCAAAAAACTTATATTCAATCCAAATCTGTCAAGGGAAAAACTAAAAAAATCGAAAAAACTAGTGAAATGAACCAAAATTTGAATAGAAAATACTAACAACAAAAAAGGAAAAAAAATTATCAATGAAATATAGAGCTTTTAAAATTCATTACCTAACCAGCTGGGATGGCGGTACTGTGTTTTTTTTGTCTGGCCTGGCGACAGCGAGTAGAGGCTAGGTTGTAAAAATGCCAAAAACAATGCTCCAGAGATGAGATTTATTAATTTATGAAAAAATTAGATTCAAAGTTTCTGATTGGATACGTCAAATTCAAATCATTTTATTAGAACAAAAGAAGCATGATGAGCACTCCAAAAAATTTTACTCCTTTTAAGAAATAATTTAATCTCATTTTGATAACTAACTTGAAAATACTTTTATCATTTAATACATACATGAAAGTGAACAAAAGAAGTTAAGGTGATTTCTTTTTATCTCTATCACATGATGTCCTATGTTGTATAGTCTATTGCACTAAGTTATATTAGTCAACAATTAGCTTTTTTCCTTCCACTTATACATTTATAATTTTGATAATTATGGATGCATGATCACTTCACTAAGCCAAAGAAATAGTAATTAACATGCTTGTTAATTAACAAATCTCTTGGTTTTTAAACATGTTCCATGGAATATGCAAATCTTATCAAAGCAAAATCTTTCAACATTTTTGCCTTTTCTTTAAAAATAAAAAATATTGAACAAATATTATTTAAGAAATCTGATAAAGAAGTTTTAAAGAGAAAATTGAATATTTTTTAACTATTGTTATTATTATTGTTATTATTATTATTCATGAATCAATGTTCTGTTTATAAGAAGGGAACATGCAATTTTTTGTAAGAGGTTACAGAAAGATAAATTTTAGGGAAAAAGCCAGCATGTCTTTTTGGATTAATGCCTATAGCATGAGAGATACATTATATATATTTTATTTATAACTTTTAAGACTTTATCTTTGGGCATCAAATTAATAAAATGCAGAAATAATTTTTATATAATTTTTAAGACTTTATATTTGGGTATCAAATTAATAAAATACAGAAATAATTTTTGAATAAAAATAATAAATAATTTTATAATATGACAAAATAAAAATAAGAGAACATATATTAATTTTATTTCAACATGGTATCAGAGCTATTATTTTATATAATACAATAACTCTAATACCATATTTGATATTATTAACATATCCCTCACCTATCTTAAAATTTCAACTCTACCTTTGTTAAGCAGAGACTAAATTTTGCTTTTAGCCGATGTGGGAATTGCAAGTTTGCCAAATTAACAATTCATAAAAAGTATATATGTTATGTGCCACTGAAGATACCTTGATTTTTCAAGATAAGCTTTCACTGTTGGACTTCAAAAATCACATTTCTTATATGCTTTCTTCCCTAAGCATAGGAAATTTTTTTAATTTAAAAATTTCTCTGGAAAATAATGAAGATTGCGAGAACTACAAAAATTTTGCATGCTGTGGTGCTATGATATATACAAAGATTTGATTGAGAAGTGACCAACCAAAGAGATTATAAATGAGTTTTCATGTTCTAATCTTTCAAAATTGATTGAGAACTAGCTAGTACTTGGCAACTTTTGCTCAAAAGAATTTGAGAATTGATATGCCCTGTTTCACAATATATATATATATATAATCATTCTCATTCATTTTGAACTGAAATGCATGCATATTCTAATTACTTATAATATTATTGATTTTTTTAAAATAATCACTAGTTATAAACTTTTTCATCTTGATTTCTTCTAATATTTACTTTCAATTCTACCTGTATTTAATTTGGTTTTATATGAAAAGTTAACAAATTTCTTATTAAAATTTTTCTTTTAACTTTTTTTTTTCTAAACCACCAATATAATGTTTGTAGCTTTTATAGAAAATTTTCTAAACTTTTAAACTTAATTAAAATATGATAATCTGATCGAGTATTTATTTGTCGAATTAGGACATTTTTATTAAGTTTAAAAGTTGAAATAAAGTTGTAAAAAATCGCAAATGTTTTAAATTTTTGATACCAATAGACATATTATTAATCACATGATGAAATTCTATTGAACTGATTAGTAAGAAACAAGAACCTAGTTACAGTAGCAGAAGTTTATATTTGCTGTTAATCACCATATTAGACAATATCTTTGAGGGGGAGATACATACAAGAAGCTTTACTGAAGTAGCAGGATTATCACTCCATGGTTGGAATTGAATCTTCTTCTATTGCATATTATGGTATAATTCTTAAATTTGGAGTTTAAAACTCAATTTAAATTCGATCAAGTTTTTGTTAAAATTTAAATTCAACTCAGTTAAATAATTTTTATACTTGAATTTGACTCGATTAATTTTATATAGTTATAAAATTTTAAAATATTCAAACTCAACTCGTTGAAGATAGTTATTTATGTAATTATATTAAAATAATAAATATATATAAATTTAATTAGATTCATGAATATGTTGAATAAATGTCAAAAAGTTCGAACTCAACTTAACAATAATCGAATCCTTTTTAAATATTTTCAAGACACAATGAAATTTTATTTTGAAATCATCCTAGATGGAGAGCTAATAAATTTTACTTTGATATAATTAATAAATTTCCTAATCATTTAAAAATTCTCACCTATTTTCTATGATAAAACAAGTAAAACTTATTTATAACCAATTTGGATTGATGAACAACACCACCTTACAAACATTATGATTGAAGTTCTTGGTCTTTTAAAATAACATAATTTGTTAGTTGTGAGGTTAAAGAATCTCCCATGTCATTGTATGATCCTACTCTTCCTCCCAATACATAATTATATTATCATATATAAAGTTTGTAAGACAACAATTTTTGTTTAGCTTATAGTTTTATATGCTTAATTAATTCATACAATAATTGGCAAAAAAAAAAAACACCTTTACGTGTTACTACATTGCCAATAAATAAAGATGAGATTTTTTTTTTCAAAGAAACTAAACCCATAACTAATGATTGTCAAAAAGCATTAGCAACAAGAATAGCTTGCCTGCATCTAGCCTTTGCTTGATCAAGTCTCTCACTCAAAGTTTCTTCTTTAACAGAAGCTTTAACCATAGCTAAGTCCATTTCCATCAGCTTCAACACCCTAAACAACTCAGTCACCATTCTTTCTTCTACTTTTCCTTCATCTCTCAAAACCTCTGCTTCTTCTCTAGCTCTTTCTGCTACTATTTCACCAACCTTAGCCAATAGAGAAGTAGACCCAAATTCCTTCGCCATTAGCTCCTCCAACTTGCCTAAAAAATCCATAATGACATGCCCTTTTGGCTTCTCATGCTGAATTGGCTTAGTTCTTCTCCACCCAATTTCAAAATTTGGTGGCTCACCCTTTGAAAGTTGCAGTTTTTGCCTTTTTTCTCTCACAATTTCTGAAGCTCTTCTCTTTTCAATGGGGAAGTTGTCTCTATTGTTTAAGGTAGTGGAGTATGGAGTTGGGAGCTCAGAGTCATCATCAGTAGCTGTGGTGGTGGGTTCTTGGGATGAATTTGTGCATTTGATGGAGGTGAAGTTGGTGACTTTTTTTTGGTTTTGGTCATTTTGGATTGTTAGTATTGATGGGTTTTTGGAGATTTGAGTTGGGTAGTGATAGTTGAGGAGAAGTGGATTTGGTTGAGTTAGAGATTGAAGGAAAGTGGAAGCCATTGTTAAAGAATAGAGGAGATTGCCTTTGTTTTGTTGATAATTTTTTGGATAAAGTGATCAAAAAGGCCAAAACACTCAAATTTTTTTTTATGGTGATGAAACTATCGGGTTAATTACACAAAAATTACCAAACTTTATACTAAATTATTTTAGTTCTATTTATATTTTTATTGTTACAAAACATTAATTTTAATTACACAAAAAAAGTATTTAAAATAATTTCGGCTAATTTAGATAACGTGACACACTAAAATTACAACATCATAATTCAACTCAACAAAAATTATCTTATAATATTTGTACGCCACCTTCTTTATAAGATTATTAACCTTAAGTTTACTTTACTTTTTTTTTTACGTTCAATCTTATAAAATAATAATCAATACTCTTATGAAGAAGAGTGACATAATAGTGTAACAAAATAATTTTTATTAAATTGGACTATAATATAATAATTTTAGTGCATCAGGTCATCTAAATCAGCTTAATTTACTTTGAGTAACTTCTATATATAATTAAAATCAATATTTTGTAACTAAAAAATATAAATTAAAATTGTGAAACCAAAATGAAATTTAATGTAAAGTTTGATAACCTCTTCTATAATTTACCTTGAACATATCTCAATTGTTTTCTTTTATTAACTGTTTTTACAAGTAAAAAAAAAAAAGGGAAAAATTGAAAACATAGGGACAGCCAAGAGTTTTCATATATTTCTTTCATGAAATGTTATACATAAACATCTTTAAGAAGCTTTTATCTAGTAAAAAAAGTGAGTTTCTTAAATTTTAATTTTGTTAATAAAAAGGCAGTTGACATAATATATAGAGAGAGGAGACAAAAACAAAAATAAGAATTTTACTCATTTTTTAATATTTGTATGTGCCTTTTCTACAGGCTTTATAATTCGTTATTATTTATTTCTTAACTTCTTTTAAAAAATAATATTTTATTAAATATTTTGCTGAAAGATCAGTATTTTTTAATAATACAAATAATTATTTTTTAAATTATCAGTATTTATAATTTATTAAATTTATTTCTAAGATAATAAAAAAATTTAATAATTAATTTTAATAAAATTATTTTTAATTCAAGAAGGACTTCGCTTTTATATTGTTCTTTTTAAATTAGCAAAAAAACACAAGTAACAATAATTTTTAACTTTTTAAAAATAATTATATCTTTTTTTGAAAAATAATTAAAATAAGTGTAATTTTTGCAGGTAAAAAATAAAGTATTTGATGTGGTGAAAATAAATAAAATAAAAATTGTTACAATTTTAAGGAGAGCACTCAGCACCGTCCTCCTGCGTCAAGAGTCAAGACCACAACTTTTGTCCCTTGTAATCTGACGATCCGAATCCGAGACAGCAAAAAAAAATTCAAAAAGCCAAAAAATTAAGGTAGAATTGTCTGAACTGCAAGTGGGTTGATGGCAAAAATTGCTTTAGGATGCGAGCCAGTAGTGGGTTCAGTCACTCCATCGAAGAAGAAAGAGTACAGAGTCACCAACAGGCTCCAAGAAGGCAAACGCCCTTTATACGCCGTCGTTTTTAACTTCATCGATTCTCGTTACTTCAACGTCTTCGCCACCGTAGGTGGCAACCGGGTCTGCTTAAACTCCCTCTATCTCTCTTTGTCTAGATAACTTTTTTTTTTTTATTCACCAGCTGAACTTGTCCTTTGATAAATTGATTGTAGCAATGTTCACATTTGTGCTGTCTTTTTGTACCTTTAGCTTAGTGTTAAGGATTCAGTTCAAGAAAACTGTGTTTAGCCCAAATTTGCAGCCGTTGTACCATAAAGAGAGACTGAGAGAGACCCTTTTCTCTAATTGGCTTTACATTGATTAGTTGATTATAGTTATGTTGATATTGTGATGTTATATAGTTTTTTAGATTAAAATTGTAGCTTTATAGGAAGGGAGGTTTTCTCTAGTGTTGTTTGATCAATTTTAACCTCCAAAATGAAGGGTTTTTGGCTGTTTGAAATTCTCTTTTCTTGTTTCATGGATTTTTGGGTTTGTGCTGGTGATTTTTTTTTCTTTTCTTGGTTTTTCATTTTAGTTTATTGTGAGGATGTAAAGTTGAGTTTTTCTTATCAGGTGACCGTTTATCAATGTCTTGAAGGGGGCGTTATAGCAGTTTTGCAATCATATGTTGATGAAGATGTAAGAGAAGGCAGCATTTTTGTTTTTTTGGCATCGATATTTGTATGGACTTGTACGGTAGTTTTATATTTACTGTTCTTGATGTGTGGAAGCATCCTCACAAAACATTTGGAATTTCCATGTGCTTTTTAGATCAGAAGGATGAATCTTTTTATACAGTGAGTTGGGCATGCAACATTGATGGAACTCCATTTGCTGTAGCTGGAGGAATCAATGGTATTATACGTGTCATTGATGCCAGCAATGAAAAGATACACAAGGTGGGTCATCTTTTTTTTTCTTTTTTGGTGGAGCTAATTATCAAAATACATGGTGTTTTTACAATGAAGAGATCAAACATAATTGAAAATAAATAAGGCACAAGAGACAAAAAATGATTTTTTTTTTTTTTTTTTTGGGGGTGATGTTGCATCTCATGTATATGCAGAGTTTTGTTGGCCATGGGGACTCAATAAATGAAATCAGGACACAGCCACTGAAACCTTCACTTGTGGTATCTGCAAGCAAAGTGAGTGACGCTATTTTCTAATTCTTGTGTTCATATTGTCTTACATAACCAACATTAAGAGTGAAACAGGATGAATCAGTTAGGCTGTGGAATGTCCACACTGGAATTTGCATTTTGATATTTGCTGGTGCTGGGGGTCACCGCAATGAAGTTTTGAGTGTGGTGAGTAGAGATAAATAGATAGTTGTATGTTCACTATTGCAACTGGAAGCACAATTCTATGCTTTTGTACTTTTCTCACATACTTTTTATTTTGAAAAATAATATATGGTTATGGTTGTTAATTTAGGACTTTCACCCATCGGACATATACCGGATTGCAAGTTGTGGTATGGACAACACTGTCAAGATTTGGTCAATGAAAGGTGTGCTAGTCATTGTTCATGTGTTTTTGTTAACAAACAAGTTTCTTCAGATTCATTTGGGGCATTGCAATGTTCCATGAATTATAGCCTCATCCAGTCTTCTGTATAGATCATGGAATGAAGTAGTATGTCTTGGTTCATTTAAACATAGGCCTTGGTCAAAAATTGTGATATTCTATCACATTATCAACTGGTCTTCATTTTATTCATTCAGTATTAGATTCCTTTTTCTCATGTTTTTGGCTGTTCTACAGAATTTTGGACTTATGTAGAGAAGTCATTCACATGGACAGATCTTCCTTCAAAGTTCCCGACAAAATATGTGCAATTTCCTGTATGTAGCATTTTCTATCTTTTTGAATGTTAAAGGATTAATAAGCCTTTCCTGTAGTTTATGGATTACTTCTGTATTTGCAGGTTTTCATAGCTTCAATTCATTCAAACTACGTTGATTGTAATAGGTGGCTTGGTGATTTTATCCTGTCTAAGGTGAATAACTTGACCCTTGCTTAATGAAATGGTCCTTTTGATATTTGAAAGTAGAATTTTGATAAAATATCTACCATAACATTAGGCTTCGTGATCTTTTTTATGCACTTTAATTCAAGTTGGCATGTCATTGCCTATAAACTCATCATTTTTAAGAAGTATATATTTTTTTCATTGACGGTACAATTGGGGGTTCTTTATATAGTTGTACGCTTGGTAACTATAAGGTGATCACCTTATAATGGCTGCTGCAAAGACTTTAGCACCTTAAAGTTCTAAAATGGCGATCACTTGCTTCATTTCAGAAGCTGACTGTAAGACAACTTATTGTTCTACTGACTAGTATATGATCTAAATTGGCGATCACTTGCTTCATTTTAGAAGCTGACCTGCAAGACAACTTATTGTTCTACTGACTAGCATATAATCCAGCATAATGGAAGCTTAATTAAATGTGTTAATCGCAAGTACTTGATAGACATTTTCCAAACTGAGCTTGTCAAGGTTTCTCTATGCTTGTATCAGTGATTTTTGTTGCATTATTGCAGAGTGTTGATAATGAAATTGTACTGTGGGAACCAAAAACAAAGGAACAGTCTCCTGGGGAGGTTAGTGCTTATTTCTTTTTCAGGACATCAATTTCTTTTTCGGGTTTCTGATCCTGAAATTTCTTTGTTTCTTTCTAATGTTTCTTGGCTATTCTTGTACAGGGTACTGTTGACATCCTTCAAAAATACCCTGTTCCTGAATGTGATATTTGGTTTATCAAGTTTTCTTGTGATTTCCATTACAATGCAGCTGCTATAGGTAATCCTATCAAAGTCTCTTTCTTTCCAATGTCCTTTGGCTAATCTGATATCCTGCTCTATTCACCAACGACTATTCCCTCTTGAGCTTTATATTTTCACTGATTGTTCAAATACTCATGGACCTTGGCCTGTTTTAAATCTAATCTAACAGGAAATAGGGAAGGGAAAATCTATGTCTGGGAACTGCAAAGTAGTCCTCCAGTTCTCATTGCAAGGTGCTTTACACAGTTCACTTACCTTTTATCTCAAAGAAACTTGTGCAGCGATATATGAATTGGGTTATCCTGCTCAGTTGCTAACTGGTATTGTTTCTCATCCAGGCTATCTCATACTCAATCCAAAACTCCGATTAGACAGACTGCAATGTCCTTTGATGGGAGGTAATTCCCACAGCCACTTGAATGATTTATGTTGTTCACTTCCATTTCTACTATGAAAAATTGTTAATTCATCAATCTGTTAAATTTTGAAATTTTCTTTGTCTTTATTTGCTGCAGCACCATCCTAAGTTGTTGTGAGGATGGGACAATATGGCGCTGGGATGTAATATCATCTTCATAGGCATATTTTAGTGGTCCACCAGAATTTTCTATAATTGCTTATATACGGGCAGAGTAGTTTAGGCCTTCTATTATTATTATTTTTGTGTTTTTAATGAGACCAGTGTATAATTGTTTATATACTGGATTTATGTATTCCACTATCGTTATTAACTTGTTTCCAGAAGAAACAAATGCTCAGTAAATTGCACAACTCACCCTTGGAGAAAAGCAGCAGGCAGCAATAATGCTACTTGTAACATCAACGGGATACACAATTCACAAAACATGTCTAATTTACATTTGAAACATGTTCATTCGCACTGAATTTTGTCATCAAGATACAACAGTTGTTTCACTATAACAAATGAACCGCTTCATCTCTTCCTCATCACAACACTCAACCTGCATCTATACTTCTATTTCTAATTTACATTTGAAATATGTTCATTCGCACTGAATTTTGTCATCAAGATACAACAGTTGTTTCACTATAACAAATGAACCGCCTCATCTCTTCCTCATCACAACACTCAACCTGCATCTATACTTCTATTTCTATTTACAGGAAAGAATAAGTATACTATATGATTCCAAAATTCCACAAGGAGCTGCGAATGGCAAAGGCGAATTAAAGTTGAGTCCTTAATTGCCTCATTAAACTCTGCATGTTTTCAAGTTTCTGACTCAGTTGTTCAGCAAGATACCGTACAGAAGATTCTGAAGAAGATAAATTGGTCATAAGAGTAGCACATTGAGCTTGCGAAGCCAAAACTGCCTCCTCAAGTGAAGCAACAGTTGATTCCATTGTTGTCTGTGGAGTCTCGTTAGCCAAATATGAGGATGTTGAGAAACCAACACTGTGAGGACTACTACACCTGCTGAGCCTTTGTGGGGAGAAAATCTTGTCATAACTCTCACTTCCTGCAAATCAAATATTTACCAATTCAAAAGATTATGAACCACACCAAAGAGCTACAAAGAAGCTACGCCTGGGATGCAAAAGTAACCAGCATTACATTGAGATTCCAAAATTAAAAGAGAACCCACATAACATCTATTAAAACATCAGACAAATGGTGCCCGCATATCATCTCTTTTTAAAAGAGAGAGAGAGAGAAAGAATGATTATTATCTCAGTTTTTCTACAAGGTTAACCCCATATATGGAGTTACAGAAAAACTGAAAATTGATTTACCATTTTAATTCACAATTCAGGGATATATCCAGCCACATAAGATGCTGAACTGCAACTAGTTCAACTTATTTGACCAAATCTTTAAGCCTCCAAATCACTTCAGAGAGGACCATATTATATCAAATTCTAAGCAATGGAACCAACCACTTTTCCTAATAGCAAACCAAATTATTTTCCTTCAAACATAAAAACATAGTTGTCAATTTCCTACTTCAATTATAATGTAAAAGGATGCCCACGCACCACAGTAAAATACTTTCTTGTCAGCAATATTTCATAGAAAGGCAAAGCATTCATTATTTACCAAACCCTTATAAAGACAATGAGACATGAGTTGTACTACCCATGATTGTCATCTATTAACTCCCGAATGCTTTACGGCTCTACCCTTATTAAATTATCATTTTTCAATTTTTGAGTTATCACTTCTCAATTTTCCATGATTGTTATCATGTTCTCCTCTAAGCATATATTTTCAATCCATTTAAACCATTAGTCAACAATCCTCATCCAGCATATCAGATTACCAACACTAATATCTGAACTTGAATCAATTTGCAGTTCACAAACCGTTAAACCACGATATGCTCGCAATGCAACATTAATTTTACAATTAAACCTAGTAAGTTTATGAATGGCAGGAAAGTTATTCCAGATGGAACTGATGACTTGTTAAGAACACACAACCATACCTAGGTTGCTGAGTTGGTCTATTGTTGCCTGGCCAATAGCTCGCTCCAGTTTGAGTAGTTTCAGGACCCCAGCAGCCATCCGACCCATTGCATCAACTTCAGACTTGCACAACAAAGCAAGATGCTGGAGCTCATCTTTGGTCACAATAGCCTCAATCTACAGGATAAAATATCATATCTTAAAATGTTCACTGCAATAAGAGAGATTAATAATATATTTGGAAAGTCTTAATCTGATTACCGGTTGCTTGACAGAGAATTTCAAGTTTTCCACAATCCATGTAGCCATTTCATCATCAACACTTGCGTCCGGCATCACCATACGAGCTTCAAGATTTATCCCGCCAGACATGTCAACAACTTGTTTCACCCCATTCTCAGGCAGGGAAATGCCCTTTTTCCCCAATGGCTTCAAGATCTGCAAACCCTCCACACCAACCTACAAACACCTCACATGATCACAAACAGAAAGAAGCAGAACAAAAAGATATATACCATAAGCAAGTTAAGAATTCAAAAGGGGCTCCTGGAAGGTTCATAACAGGGGGTACTCCCTCAATTGGTGCTGGCTGGTCTACCAACAGCAGCAACTAGCCTTTTACCTGAGGGCCAACCCTCAACCCACATACCTTCTTAACCAAGATGCAAGCATAAGTCTAGACCAAAGATTGGTCACATTCACCATATCAACTTTATCTTCAATTGATGACTATGTCGCAGGGTTTTAAATAAAAGTGTCAGGAACCATATTGGTATCAGATTTAATGTAATGGTATCAGAACAAATCAGACTGTCTTACACAGTCAGCCGCCATTACCATGAATTTCTGAGAATTATTCTCATTCGCTTGAGTAAATTTAAATGTATATTAGACTCTTATTAATTTGGGAAGCTAACAAGCAGGGTAGAGTTAGAAAAAGTAGGAAGAATTCCCAAAAAAAAAAAAACTGAATTGTTCCCTAATCCCCCGTGTGAGGGATCATTAAATAACAAATTGGGAGGCCAAAATACTGGGTTAAATGTAGTGGTGGTCACCCAATTTTACACTTTATTGCAGTTTGGATACTAAATTCCAATTTGTCTATTTTTGGTAAACTTTAATTTTGTTTCAAAAATGATACTATAAAAAATTTTTAGTCCTTGAAATTTTTCTCTAAAACTTTTTAATCCTTAAAAATTTTAATTGTTCAATTTAGTCCACAAATTTCAAAGAGTTTTAAGACATCTACCTACTCTGATACCATCTAGGGTGAGTCAATTCTTACTAGGCGGAATCACCCTTATGATGATTTTCAAAAATTTCCTTATTTCCTATAGATACATAGAAAATATAGACTAATTCGTAAAAAAAATTCAATTTTGGACTAAACTAGTAATTTTGGATTGTTTAAGGACCAAAAGATTTTGAGTGACTATCGTGAAATTAAATAGAATTTTGGTGTCTAAAAATGATAAATTAAAGTTTTATAACCCAATCGAAATAAAGTTAAAAGTTTGGTACTCTCTCGTGCATTTGACCCCCAAAATACCGTTACGATCTGCAACGTATTATCCATTATTTAAAACCATGCTAAGTAGCACTGTATGTATATATATATATATATATATATATTCCAATAATAACCCACTTTGACTGAGGCTGCTTCCAAACAGGTATATATCCAAGCACAGGCACCAATAATTACCTGTCATGCTACCTAGTCAGGTAAAATCTCTACAGAAGGTCCCAATAACACCTTTTGAATAAAGCATGCTAACAAAGAAAATCCATCTAATTAATAAGAAGCATTTAAAAGCTTCAAATCTAACACTAATATTGATTCCTGAATATGTAAAATGAGATATAAGGATGGAATGGAGAACCAGAGATACTTACTGTGACCAAGTCCACAGGATATTTATGTCTTCCATGTAAGTTCCCTTTAACAATCGGCTCATTCCTTGGACTATTTTTTGCTTTTACTAGCAAACTTTGGAAAGTTGTGTGCCAACACCTCTCTTCTCTGCCCACATATTCATGGTTTTCAAACCACCAAAACTCTGCCATCTCTTGTGCACCTTCAAGAGCAAATAGCCAATCTTTCAATTCTATACATACATCCACAGCATCTGGCATCTCCAGGTGCAAAATTCCACCTTCTTTCCCATTTTCTGAACTTCTATCTGTAGAAAAACTAAAAACTTAAGACAATTGCAACCAATGTAAAGACCTTAAAAGTTGAAACAATACCAGAGTAGTCGTGCATTAGGATCATGAGAAACCATTCTAACCGAACATGTTTCATACCTTCTCCTGAATCATTGACTGTGAGATGTGACGTTTTGAAAAGCTTTGACAGTGGCCCTGTTGATAAGTTCTCTATTCCTTTAGTGAGTCCTTCTCCAGGACCACCATCAGGCCCAAGTATTCCAAATCGATGCAGTAAGGCTTCTGCATAGTTCATTCCACCACCAAGGCGAATGCCAGAGATACAGGCTGACACACTTAAACTATGGCACTCTCTGTCACGTTCACTGAATGGAATTACATGAACTATGTTTATGTCCAGAAATGGAATTGCACGTAAAATACCATTCGATTGATGTTTCTGATGGTTATGCACCCAAAAGACAGCTCTTAGCTGAGGATGGCCATTTGCAGATGCCACACAAAAATTCTCAATGGAAGTTGAATTTGCGCCACGTTCATGTGCCCAGCGTCCCTCAGTCTCTACACAGTCCACCTCAACACTCTGCCAGAGTAAAGTAGATGAAACAGCGATGGCACCGCCAAGGGTTCTATGAGCAACTTTGATGAAAAGATCATCCCCAACAAATTGAACCAGAGGCATTCCCTCAATGTTTATGGTGGATGGTTCTAGAAATCTAAGCTGAAGTCCTTTCACTGCTAAGCTTACAGCAGTATCACAGGGAACTTTATCCATTAGCATACCATCAGATGATTCATTCCTAACCTTTAATCTCCTGTTTTTCCCCACTGAAGCAATCTTTTCACCGACTCTGCCAAAGTATGCATAAAGATCCAGGACAAAAAATAACTGCTCAACAGAAGTGTTGGACAAATACTGTTGACAAGCAACACCTACTCTGACAATACCACCAGGAGGAGGAACATTTGTTAACGGACTTCCATCAGCAGTTACCATGGCTACCTCAATAGAAGCATCTTTCAATTCAACACATTTCCACAAGCCTGAAGTCAACCTACGAGGACTCAACTGCCCAGCAGAACTGATTGATGCTTCCAAAGACAGTCCAAGGTGAGACGCTCCAGCAGTCCATTTCTTCTGGCTTGCATCAACAGGTTGACCATGCCACATACAGAAGCAAGCAGGATCTTTCTCCAGCTTTAGTAACCTAAGTTTTAGGGAAGGTGACTCTGAGAAAAACAAGTTCTCGATATGAAGCCTTGCTCCAGTGAAGGAACTCTGAACAGCAGAGTTATTCTTGTAAGCTGAATTATCTGATTTATTCATATCCAGAGGAACAGTGACATCTAATTCCTTGAGAATAAACATCAGAGAATTCACTGAAAAATCAGGTAAGACATCCCCAGGATTGACAACAATGCCATCAGCTAAGAAAGAAGATATCCTTAAACATGATTCTTCCTGGAGGTGAATCTGACCAAACAATAGGTAGGATCATTAGAACCAAGCATAAGTAAATGACAAGTTGTTTAATGATATTATCAATTCATACCATAAGTGGCTGGCAGGCAATAACTGTTTCTGAAGCGAAAGATGGCGGGACTGGAGAAGGCTTGACCTGAAGTGAGTGAAGGCATATCAGAGGAACACCTGTGACTAATTGCAATTGCTGGTCTCCAAGAGGATATATTGGAGGACAAAAATTCTTAGCTGCAAAGACAATTAATAATTAGATAAATTTTAATCAACCAACATCCAATGCAAGCTATATCAACGCTCATCAAATTTGAACTTGTCCAGCTTAAGTCATCCACAGCCCCTTGAAGTTGGCATGTTTTGCCAGTTTTCCCCTCAACTCACGAATCAACCATTTTGACACCTCAATTAGCCAAAAACATGATGTAAAAAACTTTTCAGATGGTTTAAATATCTAAATAGCTTTATTTCAAGTTATAAAAATACTTGTGGGGCACATCAAATAATGCTGAAAGTGTAGATAAATCCTGTTTTTAGCAAGTTGAGGTGTCTAAATGGTTTGTTTGTTAGTTGAGGAGGCAAACAGACAAAAAGGTGACAAGTTCAGGAAGCTGCAGACATATCATGTCAACTTGTCCAAAATTAATAGGTTTAAATAATACCAAAGGCAGGAGTTTCCACAGAATTTTCTGTTACAGCCTCCATAGATGGTTGCACTAAAGGACATGGAAGGCGAGAGAAGGTGTCCCTGCATTTCAGCAACAATATGCTAATTAAAACCGTGCGACAACATAAATCAATCCCCTTCAACCCAGCCCATTTTTCACAACCAAAAATATCATCTACATGACATCTTGCACTATAGAACAGATGAACCATACAGTTCAATAAATCTTTCTTTCAACATCAGGAGTGAGAGACCCAGCCAAGAAACTGAAGAGGACCATAAGATTTAAAAATTATATGAAGTTGTGATATTCAAAGTATGTCAAGAATGGTTCATTCATTCACACTTAAGAAAATCACAAACAGGATGATGAGTTAAAACGATTTACAAAATAATCTACATTTCTTAGAGTTCCCTATATATGTTTAGAATAAACCGAGTGACTTGAGCAGTAAATATGAACCTACAGAAGTAACAAAATTCAGTTGCAATCTCTTCATTTTTTCTTTATGTTTTGGTATTAACATTAAATTGTTGTAATACAGATGGGAGTGTATTAAAGGAATGCCACATGCATAAAAGCCACGGCTTACAACACCATTAACAATAGATTCAGAGTTGTATCTGTTAAGCTTACTCAAAAAACATTACAATAGAACATTTAGCTAGAGCCAGGTTATAGGAGTAAGAAAGGAAAATTACCTTAAGAACAGTCCACCAATCATAACTGTAGTCAAATTGTTGACAATTTCTCCATCAGAAACTGTTGCCTAGAAAAAACCGTTATCTTGCATAACTAAAAATTGCTTTGACAAATAGCTCTTAACATAAATGCAGCGGACACACAGCTTAATGATCGAAAATCCACAAGAAATGCAAACCAAACAAAACAATTTCATTAACTGCCAACAATATTTAGAAGAAAACATTAGAACTGAAGCAGATTTGTATTTTCTCCATTTATCAAATTGACTAGTTTCAACTAAGAAAATAAGACATCTTAAGTAACTAAAAACATATGGTTAGTTCATTTAGGAAGTCATACTGTCTTATTAAAAAAAATAATAATATATTAGATAGGATGCTATTATATATCTGATGTATAGAACTAGTTAGGACATGATAGATCCACAACAACAGCATTGGACAAGTGAAATGATATTACATTCTTCAAAAGTTCATTATTTAAGCATTAAAAGAGACAATACCCGAGAGAAGAGAAGTGACTGCATCAAAAGCTCAAGCTGGAAATCTGCAAGTAAATTGAAAATGAGAGCAAATATCAAATGCAGGAAAAGCATGATCTAGCAAAGGAGAACAGTCTTTGGCATTGAAACATACACAAAATTGAAGGTAAAAGGCCAAATACCACATACAGGATAATTCACTCTAAGACTCTTCTTAAGTCACAAACAAATCGTGTAGGGTAGCAGTTATATTATTGTTAGTAGAGCACTAAAAACAAATACAGAAATATGTAAATGCAAAGATAAACGAGAAACAAACAAACCAGCATCTTTAATGCAGAAAAATATGTGGTCCACAAGAATAGAGACTAGTGAACGTCCTGCTGCTTCTGTAGACCCCTGCCAAGATTCATTGAGAGAGAAAGATAGACATAAACAAAGAAGGGAAAAAGAGTTTAGTTGAGATTCATCAGCGACAGTTCAAGATCAAGATTTCTGGCGTCAAAATCAAATAATAGTAAAGTATTAACAAAGAGAAACCTGCTGAGCATTTAGATCCACATCTCCTCTATTTAGGCACACATATAATCCTGTCAGGAAGCGAAGAAGAGCACGGAGTCCTGCCCATAAAATGTTAATTCATTTAGTAGATTCATCCATGTACTAGGAAATTTTAATAAAGACACCGATTGCTCGACACAATTTAACTAATACCTGGTTCACTTAATGCAGGACAGACAGCTTCTGTAATATGTAATTGCACCTCAAGCCCAAGGGGACCATTCAGCTCAGTCCTTTGCACTGTGATCTGAGACAAATCATAAGATTATAACACATGCAGGAGTACATGCCCCAGATAAAACTAAAACAAAGAACAAGCATTTATATATCATCCAGAATAAAGAACACTTGTCAACATTTTACTTAAAAGAATATGATATGCATTACATGAGCTTCTCCTGATATTCCTTCCAAAAAACGTTCTCCACCAAAGAAAACCCGCTTTGCACCATCATCATCTCTCTGGGCTGACCCCTCCTGCGATCGTGCTAAACTGGCATCGGCGAACATATCAGGATGAGGCAAGAGATCAATAGATAAAGATTCCCATTCAAGTTTCTGCAGAAGAGAGGATTTACCATCATTTTATAGTTTATTGATAAAAACTGAAGGACACAGACATCTTCATATTCCCAAAAGTGAAATAAATGCGATAGAAAAACCAGTCAAACATGCACAGACAGAAATCATATGGAGCCTGTTATCAAGAGTTTCTACATTACCTTGAACACGTATATGAACCCTTTGTTATTGGAGTAGTCGCGTGCTTCCTTAAGATTTACGACCTGCAACATAAAACTACACGCATAAGTATTTGAACTAAAGAAAGCAATCAAGATTGAGCATAAAGCAAAATTACCTGCCAATTTTCATTTGTGGTATACAACAAAAGATTCCGTATGGTAATGGCTGCTAGAGGTGATGCCCTGAAGCACAAGAAGGGCAGATGAAGGATGATATAATGTGCGCAAATCGGTTAATTTCTCATCAATTTTAACTTCTGAATTATACTCAGGCAAAAATTATTTAGAGTTATTCAAATGCCATTTGGCCTCCAAAATGCAAATCTACTCCAAAAAAAGAGTGCTACTTTCCAATATACATTGAATAAAATGCACTTTCAGTGAATAAGAGGAAACCTTGGCATATGAACATGTTGTAAAGCAAGTAGCTAGTAAACCATCACAAAAGCCACTCTTTAAACGCATATAGTTTTTCCAAATAATGCAAACATATGATAATAGCTGAATATTAATAGGTGAGAAAAAGGAAAACAAGGAACTATTACCAAGCAGCACCACCCTCACGTCGACCACCTCGTGTTTCAAGAAGAAGATTGACAGTGCTAACCTGAATTGTCATGCCATCTGCAATCTGGCAATCATAAAAGGAAAATTTTATGCCTAATGCTTATCCCTTTGGATTTAGTTCAGCACAAGATAATAAAGGAAAAGTTGAGTCAAGGTGCCAGACTAAGTAAGACCTGCATAGTCGTCTTCTAATGTGGATCAGCTAAGTGCATACAGCTTATGAGAAAACAAAAACATGTATATATATGCACCGCACATAGAACTGATACTAATAGTCGTATTCTTAGCCAGTCCATATTTAGGGATGTATTCAAAACATGGCTTCTTCATAATTAAATGTCCAGCAAAATTTTGAGCTCTATAGATTGTAAATTTATGGGGCTTCTTCATAATTAAATTATCCAGCAAAAATTTGAGCTTTATAGACAGTCAATTAAAAGGAAATGAAGTTTATACACATCCTTATTTGAAAATTCTAGCAAGTAATAGCCTTTATCATTGAGGTTAAAGCATTGGGCCTTAGAAAATAACATTTCTAAGAGGTTGACCATATCCATTGAAATCCAAACACCAAAAACCAAGATATCATCTAACCTTATCAGCAAATCCATAACCGCTAGCCTTACTGGAACCAGCAGATGATTGAGGACTGCAATAAATAAAAAAATTTAAAGAGAGAGAGAGAGAGAAAGAGAACAGAATTTTAACCAGCACTACAAGGCCTACAGACATCATTCTACAACAAATTAAAAATGAATTCAATGTACCTGTTGGTGCTGCTACATGCATCCAAATCCTTATTCTCCTCCAGAACCAAATCAAGCTTATCAATTTGCACAACAATTGGCTCTACTTGTACATTACTTACATATGGAAGCTAAGGCCAAAAGAGGAGAAGGCAATTAAAACAGGGAATTAAACTAAGTTAAGAATCATGCACTTGAGCAAGATAAATAAAAACAATTTTGATCAATAACAACAACTACAAAAAAGCAAATAAAGAATTCTTACATGGAGAATATCAGCCTTAAAATTGTGATTATTTCAATTCACAAATTCTCAAAAGATAAATATATGCAACTAGCTAATGACAATCCCACAAAAACAATTATAATTCATATTCTTAGTGGCATTATTTTATTGCCAAAAAAATTTTATTAGAAATAGAAGATAAAAAATCTTTTCATTCAAATATTCTAAGCAAATTAGCCAATGGCCAATTGGCATGGTGGTACTTCACATTTCTTGAGGTTCACGGTTCAAACCTCCCAGCTTGCACATGGCAGAAACTGATACCCACTGCAGTTTCAGTGTCATCCTATGATCCATGTGCCCACAGGTGCTGTGTGCAAGATACTACTAATGTACTAACTATCCCCTCTCCCTGCTACCTACTGATGCATATCAACTGTAAAAATAAATAAACAAACCAAGAAACTAAGTTCACAGAATTCCAATTTTGTTCACATTAAGTTCACACAGTTCAAATCAATACACCAAATAAATCCCAAAAAATTGAAAAAAGAAAGTTAAAAAATTAACAAAAGAACACTAACAATTATCTCAAATTTGCCAACTCTAGCCTTTGTGACATTCAAAGCCGGTGGCAATCCCATGCTGGCATGTAAAGCATCTCCATTTATATCTAAAACAATCCAAAAAAAAAAAAAACATTGAAAATAAAAACAACCTTAAATTCATAATTCAAAAAAAAAAACTTCTTTTCATAATTAAATGCCAAAAAAACAGAAATCACCTAAATTAGAAAGCTGTACAGTGCGGCCCTGAAGCTTTAATTGATCTCTAGAGAAAGATTTAAGCCAGTACTTAAGCGTATACTCTAAAGCACGCCCCAGTATTGACTCCATTGTGCAAAAATCACAGAGCGAATGTTCCTTCCTTCTTCAATTCCCTCCAAAATTTTTCCGAGTTTCTTATGATTTCTCGATTCAAGATCAACAAAAAAAAATCGAATCGATGGAATTTCAATCGAAGAATGCCAATGAGAATTGGGGAAATCGAAGATTTTTGAGGGTTTTTTTTTAATGGATTTTTGGATTGCTTGCTTTTTAGATTTTACATACAGTTCTGGAATCTGAGAAGGCCTGTGGGGACTGGAGAGGTTTTGGGTGTGGTGCGCACGCGCGAATGTGTTGGTACGTGTGGCGTGGAACCAGCACATGCGAATCGATTCTTTTTTTTTAAAAAAAGTGCAAAAACAACTTAAAAAATGTTCAAAAGCTAAGTTCTTAATAACTAAATCATTGCGTTCCTTTCAAAAAAAATTAACTAAATCAATGCGGCTATATACACATTTCTTGGTAATGTTAAGATTGTTTTTTTTAACCTATAGATGAAATTGTTAGAGCGATCCATTTCTAAATTTCTCGGAACTAAATAAAAAATATATATTAATTTTATATATCTATTAATTGGTCGTGTAAAATAAAGAAGTATATAACCAATTTTAAATTATAAAAATTTAATTTAATATATAATTTTGTTATATTTCATTTATAATTTTTATTATAATGATATTAGTTCTTTGTAACATAATATAAAATTTAATTATAAAATTAAAAATATACATTAATTTAATGTTAAATTAGTTTAAAAGGTAATTTAATTATTAAAAACTTACATTATATTAACGTTATATAACAAAAATTAATAACATTAATGAATAAATAAATTGATAAAATAAAAAAAAGATGAAAAAATTTTAAAAAAAAATAACACAAAAAGTTCAAGCTGCAAAATGTAAAATTGTAAAAACGTAGTAAGCAGAAAGCGCGTTGGATCGCGGAAGGACTGTGTAAGTTCAGAGGTGGATTTGTCGGTGTCCGGATATTTGTACTTTGGAAAGTGTGATTTGTGAAATGGAAAGACTCGTTAGGCAAGATGTTGGAGACCTAAAGGCTTGTATTGTAGCAAAAATGAAAATATATATGTAAAAAAATAATAATAATTTATTTTATTTTGCTGTTTAATTGTTTTTCATTTTTAAATAAAAATTTTATTCTAATTTTTTTTGTCATTTACACAACACACATCCACAGGTTAAGAATACCAGTGGAGTACTCCAAAAGGAATATCTTAACCCTTAAAGACTTCTTACCAGTATATAACTCTACTCACACACCCATAACATCCCGATGTGGGATGGCTACTCTTTCGTCATAAACCGGCTACTATTTTTTTGATCATTTACACAACACACACCTACAGGTTAAGGAGACTTTTATTCTAATTTACTTATTCTACTTATATATATA
>CATIWM010372137.1:0-24970 GCA_949671775.1 Mallotus repandus
TCACTTAAGCTTAAAAATAATAGATAAAATTATTATTCATATATTTTTCCGGAAATTTACTAATAATTAGCTAAAAATAGGAAATAATTTATAAAAATTATTTTAATACTATTTATTACTCAAAAACTGTCCAAAACATAATAATTAACAATAATTTCATCTAAAATATAAAAATTACTAATTTATACTAATTTTTCCAAAATTTCATTTTTCACATAAACATTCAAAAATTTATAATAAAAATTCTATACATAATTTCAATAAACTTTCTTAACAAAGTTTGCTCAACATACAATAAAGAATTTATTAAAAATATAAAAATTACCTGAATTGAGAACAATATCATGAACAGTAACCGAGGCTCGGAAATTTCAAAATTTTCAGAAAAATAAATAAAAATTATATTTAGATAGCTCAAAATCTCTACAATAATTAATCTCAAAGCAAATATAGCTTACTAATTCAAATTCAAGCTCAATCTAACCAAATACTCAAAATACTAAAAAAATTAAATTATTCAAAAACGGAGTAGTTATCGAAGTTGAAACTCAAAACGGTTGAAGATTTGAGAACCCAGAGGATGAGCTTCCGTTTGAGACCAACATCGGCTCCCGTCACCACCGAAAATGTCTCCGGCAAGTCCTCCTTCAATTCGGCCAAAATGCAAAAATGAGGGAGGAGGAGATGATGGTGGTGAGAGAGGAGCTGCTGCTGGTTGACGACGGCTGATGGTAGTCCGACGTGGTGGCGGCTGGTGGTCCGAACAGTGATGGGTGAGGGTGGTGGTGGCATTGGTTTTTTACAGAAAGAGGAAGAAGAAGTAAAGCAATGGAAGGAGAAGAAGTATTGCACGTTTTTGCAAAAAAAATTTTATATCAAAAGCATAAAAGAAAAAAATAAATAATTTAAAATAAAAATATCCTCCAAATTAGTTCATAAGTACAGACACATGTGTACACACACACTTAATATTTCCTTCAAATTTTAAAATGCACTAGTGTCAATAATTCACATGAATAATAATATTAATAATATTAATAATATTAAAATAATATTCATCACCAAAATTCAAATTAAATTTGATTAATAATCAAATATCATAATTTAATAAAATAATTATTAAAACTGCAAATCCTAGAAATTTAATTTTATAATTTATAAAAATTCAGGTTATAACAGTTTTTTCTCCTTACAAAAATTCGTCCTTGAATTTTAAATAAAGAACTGAAAATAAGAATTCATCCAGGAAAGAGGTAAGGGTAAGCCACCTGCATCTCAGTCTCAGTCTCCCACGCGTGCTCCTCCATAATACTTTGACAATTGAAATTTGCTTCGAAC
The DNA here is from genome assembly GCA_949671775.1 of Mallotus repandus. NCBI lineage: Eukaryota > Viridiplantae > Streptophyta > Magnoliopsida > Malpighiales > Euphorbiaceae > Mallotus > Mallotus repandus. The sequence goes on from CATIWM010372137.1 coordinate 1,339, forward strand.
ACAACTGGCAAACTTGATAATCAACAATCGCAACTAGCTCTTCCTCGTATGTCGGACCTTCATTCACTTCCACATTCTAAGATTGTAACACGTGTGAAGGATCCGAAATATACTTCCTGAGCATCAAAATGTGGAACACTAGATGCACTTAAGATAAATTTGGAGGCAAAGCCAACCAATAGGCAACCATGCCAACTCTCTCCAGAATCTCAAAAGGCCCTATTTTTCTCAGTGCCAACTTTCCCTTCTTGCCAAATCTCATTACACCCTTCATTGGTGACACCTTTAAAAATACATAGTCAAACCTGAAATTCCACATCTTTGTGCTTCAGATCCGCATAACTCTTATGCCTACTAGCTGCTATTTCCAATCTCCTTTTGATCAATACAACTTTCTTAGACGCGTCCTGAATAATTTCTGGTCCAGTTAATTCTCTTTCTCCAACCTCATTCTAACACAGAGGGGATCTACACTTTCTTCCGTACAAAGCTTCGTATGGTGCAATTTCTATACTGCTATATAGTTGTTATTGTAAGCAAACTCTACCAATGGCAGATGATTAGCCCAACTACCTCCAATATCAATTTCACACATTCTCAACATATCCTCAAGTGTTTGGATCATCCTCTCAGATTGACCATCCGTCTGAAGGTGAAAAGCAGTACTGAAATCAAGTCTGGTGCCCATTGCTTCTTGCAACTTCTGCCAAAATTAAGAGGTAAATACAGAACTCTATTAGATATAATGGAAATAGGCACACAATATGCTTAACGTACAATCTAGCCAATTTAGCCACAGGATAAGTAGCTTTAACTGGTAGAAAATGAGCTCATTTGGTTAGCCTGTCCACTATTACCCAAATGGAATCGCACCCATTCTTTGAATGAGGCAACCTGGTCACAAAATCCATAGTGACTCTCTCATTTCCACTCAGGAATCGAAAGAGGTTGAAGCTTCCCAGAAGGCTTCTAATGCTGAGCTTTCACTTGCTAACAAGTCAAACACTTAGAGACAAAATCAGCTACATCCTACTTCAATCCATCCCAATAATAAAGATCCTTTATGTTATGGTACATCTTAGTAGCACCTGGATGTACATTGTAGGCTGCATAGTAAGCTTCTTCTAAGATCTATTCTCTCAAATTATCCACATCAGGAACACATAATCTTCCACTGATCCATAAAACACCTTCATCATTAAGGTTAAAATTAGTGAATTTCCCTTCACGAATCTTCTCCACAAGCTCTACCAAAATAAGATCTCGACTCTAAGCTGTGTTGATCCTATTCCTCAGCACTAATCTAATTCTGAACTGAGCTAGCAATCCACCTGATATGCTTATCTTCATCATCAATCCTTGATCCACCAACTGATGTAACTCTTGAATCAAAGGTCTTCTCTCCACACTAATGTGAGCAAGACTACCTGAGAACTTTCTACTCAAGGCATCTGCTATCATATTAGCCTTGCCTGGATGGCACATGATATCACAGTCATAATCCTTTAGAAGTTATAACCATCTTCTTTGCCTCAAGGTCATATCTCTCTGCTGGAAGATATACTTCAAACTCATGTGATTAGTGTAAATTTCACAAGTCACCCTATACAAATAATGTAGATCATGAGTAGGATAATTTTGTTCATGCTTCTTCAATTGTCTGGAAGCATAAGCTACTACCCTACCATTCTGCATCAACACACAACCTAGGCCAACTCTGGAAGCCTCATAATATACAGTGAACTTAACTTCTCCATTAGGTAAAGTTAACACTGGAGCTGTGGTCAACTTCTCCTTCAATAAATAAAAACTATTCTCACAAGCCTCTAACCACACGAACTTCACATTCTTCTGAGTTAGGCGGGTCATAGGTGCTGCAATCATCGAGAAATTCTGAACAAATCTCATATAGTACCTGCCAAACCCAAGAAACTTCAAATCTCAATGACTGCTGTCTATCTAGGCCACTCAGATACTGCCTTTATCTTCTGTATATCAACCTGAATACCATCTTTAGACACTACATGCCTACGGAACGCTACACTCTCCAACCAGAAATCACACTTCAAGAATTCAGCATAAAGCTTATGTTCTCTCAGTATCTGTAGCACTGTCCTCAAGTGATATACATGCTCTTCCATACTCTTTGAATACACCAGTATATCATCAATGAACACCACTATAAACTGATCAACAAATGGTCTGAACACCCTGTTCATCATATCCATGAAAGTAGTTGGTGCATTAGTTAACCCGGAGGATATCACCAAAAACTCATAGTGGCCATATCTTATACGGAATGTCATTTTAGGAATGTCGGCTTCATTGATCCATAACTGATGATAACCTGACCTCAAGTCGATCTTAGAGAAAAACTTTGTACCCTGAAGTTGATCGAACAAATCATCTATCCTCGAAAGAAGATACTTGTTCTTAATGGTCACATTGTTTAGCTCTATGTAATTAATGCACAATCTAAGTGTACCATCCTTCTTCTTCACAAACAGGACTGGTGCACCCCAAGGAGAAGTATTGGGTCTAATGAAACCCTTGTCCAGCAAATCTTACAACTGCTCCTTTAACTCTTTCAACTCAGTAGGAGCCATCCTATAAGGCGGCATCAAGATAGGAGCTATGCCTAGGACCATATCAATACAAAATTCGATCTCCCTATGAGGTGGTAAACATGGCAACTCATCAGGAAAGACACCTAGGAACTCACATGCTATTGGAACATCTAAGATGGATGTCTTCTCCACTGTAGTATCTCTGACTAATGCCAAGTATCCCTGACATCCTTTTCTTAACATCTTCCTAGCCGTGATGGCTGAGATAAAATTTTGAGGTGCAGAACTCTTGTCACCCACAAACTTAAATTCTTTATCATTTGGAATTCTGAAAATCACCTCTTTACTTTGACAATCAATAGTGGCATAGTGCTGAGACAACTAATCCATTCCAAGGATCACATCAAAATCCATCACATCTAGCAACACCAAGTCCACTGATAATTCTCTCCCTTCTACCAACACCGGACACCCAGGAAGCACAACATCGGTGTCCAACAAATCACTTAGAGGTGTGGCAACCGATAAATGAACTACCATCCTCGCGCCTTGCCAACCCGAATTCGATGCAAAAACAGGGGACACGAAAGAATGAGTAGCATGCCGGTCATCCTCGCGGCTTGCTGGTCACCTAATGGCGTTTTGCTGATGTGACAATTGGACTTGACATATTCAAAGAATATTCACCACATCAGAATGCCAATTCATATTGGTGACTGAAATGAAACCAATTGAAGTTTGGTACCCAAAATGAAATAAGTGCAAAGTTAGGTGACCGCAAATATATTCAACCCATTAATTAACCATGTCAAGAAATTTATTTGACCTATTTTAAAAAAAATCATATTTAACCCATTAATTAACCATGTCAAAATGAAAATAGAGAATTTACTAACAAAAGTAATATTAAATTAAATGTCAATAACAGTTAATTACTTTCTACCAATAAAATTTAAAATATAGTTATTTTTCTATTACCTTTAATTAATATCATATATATAATTTAAACATAAACATAAACTATATAATTTATTAAATCAAAAGTTGATTTATAAAAAATTTGAACCCTTCCTTATTTATTTATCGAAAAAGTGCCTATTGATTGAGTTCAAAATTTTTTAAAAATTTCATGTGTCAAATTGTATAATTATGGTGTCATTATAAAAATATAAGTTAATAATCAGTTATAAGGGATGATCTTTTAGTTTAATGTTGTATATATAATAATTATTATTATTATAAAAATTAAAATAATAATAATTTTATAATATTATTAAATTATTAATAAATTTTTAATAATTTATATTATATTATATTAATAAATGAGATTAAATTATATCATAATAAATATATAATATGATGCTAATTATAATTAGAAAATTAAAAAATTATTAATTATTTGTTAGGATTAAATATATTGATGGTCACCCAACTATATATTTATTTCATTTTAGGTACTAAATTTCAATTTGTTTCATTTCAGTTACCAATATGAGGTGTTGAGTTGATATGCTTACGTGACGGATATGCTTACGTGACGAATATTCTTTGAATATTCCAAGTCCGATTGCCACATCAGCAAAATGCCACCAGGTGACCAGCCAATGACACTTAAATTGAAGTTTGGTTACCAAAACAAAACCAATTAAACTTTAGTACCCAAAATGAAATAAGTGTAAAGTTTGGTGACCACTAAAATATTTAACCCCACTTCTTCACATCTTCAAAAACAATGTTCTCCCTATGGTAACGACGCCATCCCTGTTTCTGTTTGTACCCATGATCGGAATAGTTTTGTCTCATCATCAGCAAAGATAATTGACGTGTGCATGGGTACCAAGTGCAAGAAGTCAGGAAGTGCTACATTGTTAGAGGAATTTCAGATGGTTTTTGGTGTAGAGGCTGCAGTTGTTGGGTGCATTCATTTTTAAGGCTCCGATTAATAATAATACCTATGAGGAATGTATTTGAGGCAGCTCCAAGTCAACTAAGCACCCATGGAAAAGCCAACTACATAGAGTTTTGTAGAGATGGGTTGTCAAGAAACATGAGGAAGAAGGGGAAAAAATCAATGGAGGTGTGTTTGTTTGACTGTGAAAATGGTGGGCGAGAAGTGTTTATGCAGGAGAGTGGGTGAGCGAGGAGGGAAATTCTTTTTCACGTGTTTTAATCCTTTTCTCTTTCCCAATTCGTTTTCTGTCCATGTCACCTTCATTCTTTGTCCATGTGGCTATGAATTAACGGTTTCTTGAGCTCATTTTCAAATTTTAACAGAGCTGTTAATTTAGTCCTCAATATGCATTAAAATAAAAGTTTGAGGGCCTTTTGAAATAAAATAAAAGTTCAGGGGCTTAATAAAATAAAGTGTCTAAGTCAGGGGCTTAAATATGGATTATTCCATTAATTAATTAAAACTAAATTATACAATAGCATATTTATTTTGGTAAGTCACCAGAGGTGCCTGGAATAAATAAAAAGAATATATCCAAACAAACTCCAAGAGTCATCCTAAATTTTAGTTTAATGGAACGTTAAATTTAACTACCAAATGTCAACAAAATCCAATCCAACGATAAGTATTAGATAAACTACAAACTACTTAATTATTGTGTTAAGATGTGAGAGCATAAACAAAGCCAACCGATTACTTACTTACCTTCTTCTCATCAAATAAAGAAAGGTCAAAATTCCCCTATGGATTGAAGGAAACAAAGACTGCAGTATGCTCTTACTGTCTAACCAATAATGAAACCGGCAAATTGGCCAATGTATCATAGACAAAAACGCTCCTCATACCAGGCCTTAAGAACAAGGAAATCTCTTGGAGCAGCAGGGCCATTACCACCTAAATGCAAACAAAATCATAGCCTTGTTGTATTAGAAACACATAAAAAGTTAGAAATCTTTATTATTCTTTTAAAGATTAATCAGTTTACATGAGGGTTCATAGTCCCATATACTCTAAGCTTATGCATTAAATTTTTATCTTTTTAAAGAAAAAGAATATATCTATATATATTTCATACTTGGCCATTTGTAGCAATTGTAAACAATAATAGAAATCATGCCAAAAGGAATTTATATAATGTTGAACCGCTACATTGGCGTGCTAAAATGTTTATGCAATATAAAAAATGTTTCCAACATTAATAAGTATAAAACCCTGTTACCTACCCCAATCCATTCTTCTCACTTTATTTGACTTTCTCATATCATAACCTTTGAGGTACTTCAGCAGCTTCCAGTGAGCTTTAGACAAGTACTATGAACAATAGCTTTCCTTGCTAATTGGTATTCCATTTGAAACCAGTTCCAGATAAATGCTTGTCCCAAACTATTATTCCTGTCACTGGATGCAACAAGATAGATAAAACTGAAAATCTGAAGCTTTTATAGGACTAATTGAACCATTACTCCTATAATTACTTCTTTAGACCACTCTCAACATAAGTTCTTCTGAGCAAGAACTTGTCCACATTCAACTCAATAGCAATCAAGAATGCAAACATTCATTATCCTTATGTACATTATCTACTACTTTATAAGTATAGCCTAATTCCGTATAAAGGGTACTCTATTTTTATGAGCAAGCAACACGACCTAAAAAACACACTTCGTTGTATAGGGACAAGTTCAATACATACTAGTGGCATAACTGCATAGTTCAAGTACAATTAGGGTTAAATGTACAAGTGGGTACCAAACTTTGCATTTATTTCATTTTGGATGCTAAATTTTAATTTGTTTCTTTTCAGGTACAAAACTTTGATTTAAGTACCAACCGCTAGTGACCTAGTGGCGATACGTTGACGTGGCAGCCAAAAAGTGAATATTTTGAGAATATTCGCTACGTCACCATGCCTAATCAACAATTTTTAGCACCCAAAGCACGAGAGGGTACCGGACTTTATTTTTGTTTCAATTCAGTTACCAAACTTTAATTTTTAATCTTTTTGGATACCAAACTTCTATTTAATATTTTTTTTATTTTTTTTGGAATTTTAATATTTATTTTTTGAAAATTCAATTTAAATTTTTTTTTTGAATCTAAAACTTAAGTTGCACACTGATAAACCCATTATGTAAGGATTTAAACACTCGGAGCTTGAAATTTTTTTTTTAATAATGAAATGAGAAAAAAATTGAACAAATTTTTGATAGTACCCTTTTTGAAACAAAATAAAAGTTTTGTATTCAAATTGCAATAAAAGTAAAGTTGGGTGACCACCATTACTATTAATTTTGATGATTAGGCATGGTGACATGGCGACTATTCTCAGAATATTCATTTGTCGGCTGCCACATCAGTGTATTGCCACTAGGTCACTGGCGATGGGCACTTAAATCAAAGTTTGATATCTGAAAAGAAATAAATTAAACAATAATATCCAAAATGAAATAAGTGCAAAGTTGAGTACCCACCTTTACATTTAACCCAATACAATTGCTTTCATTGCTATTAAATAAACTTCGTCACTATAATATGGTAGGAATGCATTTTGGAATGGAGGGAATTTATCGTCACTTTTAGGAATGATTTTAATAAAACATCCCAAAAACTGATTTTTTTGGAGACAATTTTGCATGAGTTAGCAATAAATCCTCTATAATTCCATATTTTCTCATGGATTTATTGTACAAACAATATCATAACTTTGATCTATGTTTCAAAATGGTACCAGATTTTTTATTTTTTTCTTTTCGGTCCCTTAATTTCTATTTTTTTCATATCATAGTCCCTTAATGATTTTCAATCAAATTTAGCATGTGTGGCAGCCTGAATAAGTATATTTTTTTGTATATTTATCATGTAAGCATCCAATTAAGCAGCCTAATCATCTTGTGGGCTTCATAAAATAAAATTACTAAAATTTTATTTTATCGGACCCATAAAGAAAATTTGTTCTATAGAGCTAACAAGATGATTAGGCTATTTAATGGGATGTTTACATGACGAATATACTAAAAATATATTTATTCTGGTTGTCATGTATGCTAAATTTAATCAGATATGTTTGAGGTACTTTAATCTGTAGCAAAAATAGAAATTGTGGTACTGAAAAGGAAAAAAATAGAACTTTAGTAACTGAAAAGAAAAAAAATAAAAAATTTGGTACCCTTTTGAAATATGGGATAAAATTATGATACTAACGGTGCAATAAACCCTTTTCTTACAATGACATCATCTATAAATTCAAAAAAAAAAACGAAAACATTCAATGGAATGTGTCTGCATCCAGACAAGTTCGTTAAGATGACAACACATCCTAAATCTTCTAAAGAACACATCCTATATCTTCTAAACAGAACACAAACCATTATGTCTAGAGTACCAAATTAATTGTTTGAAATCTGTCACATCGTCAAATAGCAATTAACCCTTGAAGGAATCAAAGATCAATTTCTTGCTTATGATAGGATTAGGCAAATAGTTCTTTAAGGAATACTGATTATGTATATATGATAATAATGTGAAGGAGAGAATATTATTGCTCTAATAATATATTAGCCTTGGCTAGAAGACTATGTAAGAGTGACAAGAAGAGAGTATTTATATGTACCTGAATAACACAGAGATGGAGTATGGATTCATGCGAATTAACTAAAGAGAGAGATTTGAGTCGAGATTATATTCCATTCATGAGTAGTCTTCTTCTTCATTCTGGTCTTGTCGTCCTCTCTTTTTTTTATTCTCTCTTGATCCTTTAAATATTGGATGAATACCGCACTTCAATGCTTCATTATTGAAGCGAAATGAGGCCTTGCTTATGGCACCAATATAAATGGTATTTTCATACCAGAGGAACAAGTTTGTGGCTATGTCCGGACAAGTCTTTTGGCACCGATAGCTATCTGATTGAGGGTTCAGAATAAATGAAATACCAAATGAATTATTTCCGGACAAGTTTGTAAAGATGGCAAAACATTCTGCAGGACCAGCATTGGGTTCAAGGACAGCACATAGAGAATAACCAATTATCCGGTCATCAGGGTCGAGTGTGATCGACAAAGATAATCCACTGTCATTAATATACATCATCCTCTCCGGCACTTCATTTCCAGCAAGCCACAAGTGGCATCTTCTCTATACAAATAAAATAAAATCAATTTAGATGATTTGATATAGCTAGTTGATTTGTAAAGCCAGCATAGCAGAAAAATAGAGATATATACCTCATCATTAGACAGGTGTGTATTCAATATATGGTCCACGATTCTTGTAGAGTCCTCCTGCTTTAAATTGATGCAGTTACCCAATCCTAATTCATGAGCTGGCAATGCAGCAGTTGATACTGATTCTAGAAGAAAGCAGTTTGATGCTTGTAAAAATTGTAGAGATGATGGAAGCTCTGGTAAAACTTCAAGTCTCTTGCAATCATTTAAATAGAGGCACTCTAACTTAGAAAGTTTATTGATGCTAGCCGGTAATTCTTGTATGCCACTGTTAGCTGCTTTAAACACTCTCAAATTTTGTAAATTTCCAAACTTCTTTGGGAGTTGGTGGAGATTCACACAATTTGATAAGTCAAGAGCCTTAAGAGATTTGAGATCACAAATGGAGTCCGGAAGACTTGCCAATCTTAAGCATCCCTTCAAATCAAGACTTTGGAGATCCTTTACAGATCCAATTTTCGCTGGTAATTGTTCCATTGTATTTTTGTTTAGATACAATTCTTTTATATTATATGGTATCTCCAAAAGACGACGAAGACTTTTGCACCCTCTCAGATTTAGTGTAGTACTCTTACTCTCAGCTTTGACTGACCAACAAATCTCTTCCAATCTTGAACATCCATATAAGTCTAAGCAGCAAAGATTTTCAGCAGTAGAAAAATCTGGTATTCTAATTAAGTCCTTGGAGTATTCGAGATTAATCCTTTTCAAACTTTTAAGACTCTGTAAAAATGGAAGAGAAAAAAAGGATAAGTGTTAATGCAGAACATTATTTTCCTTTTCATCATTAACTCACAATAATGCCCTTTTGTAAGACTAAGTGTTAGGAATGATTTTCACTTATAAATTTTTTTAAATAACTATTAAAAATTAGAGAAATGATTTTTGGCGAAGGCCCGTTTCAAAAGTGGCAAAACAAAAAAAGAGGAGGGAGACTGTTTTTACCAAAAAAACCAACCCCCCCAATATCTAAACTTATAAAATTAGACTTCAAATTGTTACTAATAAATCTTTTGTTATTATTATTCATAATATTTTATATTTTCTTATGTTTTAAAAATATATTGGATTTTAACCATATTTCAAAAAAATTTGTAAATTAAAAATGAATTTGAATTTTTTTGAAAAAATAGATAAATAGTTATTAATAATAATATATTAATCATTTGAAAATATGAATAATTATATTTTACAAAAAATTATATAACACATTTGGATAAATATGATAAATTATATATGTGAAATTTATTATACACACTTAAATATAAAAATAGTTATAATTTTTTATTTAGATGCTATCTTTAATAATTAATAATTATAAGCATTTTGCTAAAATTTATTAATTATTAAAAATAAAATTCTTAATTTCTTTCCATGGAACGAAGTTGGATTTTGAAAATTTTATTAATTACTAGAATTATTAATGTATGGAATATTAATTATAAGAGGACTAATTGTACATGTTATAAATCAATATCATATAAATTAATGAAAATATTATGTTTTTATTTTACAAGTTTTGCAAGATATGACATATTTTATAAAAAATTTGTAAAACAAATGTTTCTATCATTTAAAATTTTTAAAGAAAAAGAAAAATTATATATGTTTTTCATAGAATTTCTTTTGTTAGGTATATTTTAAATTTTAGAAACTAAATATTATGACTTTAAGGTTAAGTATTCTATTTTATAACTGATCATAAAAGATTAATTTTTTACTATTATAAAATTAACATTTTTTTTATTTTAAAAATTTAAAACATAATTTTGTTGTGTAAATTTTCTTTGTTACTTTTTTCTTCTGGAAATAAAAGTTTTAAATCGTTATATATTTTAAACTCTTAAAGTGCACATTTTTTATTGTAATTTTTAATAATTATTAGGAAAAACAAAGCAAACAAATATCACTTAAAACACAGCTATTTTATATAAAGGCATTGTTGTTAATCGTTTTTTAAAAAAAAAAAAAAAAAACTTGCTTCTGAAAAGTTTCTACTCATTATAAAGATAGGATTTATTACATCAATGGTATCTTAACTTTGTCTATGTTTCATTTTGAAACTAAATTTGTAATTTTTTTTCGTTTCAATAATTAAAGTTCTATTCTTGTTTCAGATTAAAGTATTTTGAACATATCTAATCAAATTTAGCATACATGGTGGCCGGAATAAGTATATTCTTAGTATATTTGCGCATCACATTAAGCAGCCTAATCATCTTATGAGTCCTAAAATCTTATATTTTTGTCATTTTATTAAGGTTTTCACGTATGCTAAATTTTATTTTCTAGGTCCTCTACAAGATGATTAAACTATTTAATGAGATACTTACATGACGAATATACTAAGAATATGCTTATTTCGGTTGTCATGTATGTTAAATTTGATCAGATATGTTCAAAGTACTTTAACCTGAAACAAGAATAGAACTTTAGTAAGTGAAAAGAAAAAAATAAAAACTTTGATACCAAAATGAAATATATGGAAAAGTTTAGATACCATTGGTGTAATAAACCCTCATAAAGAATGGCAGTAAAATATGGGGGAGCGCCAAGAACCTAAATATAAATCTACACAATCTTGCAACTCTATCTAAAGAACAGCAAAAGTACCTTATCCAAATTCCCGAGTTCCTTAAGATTGCTTTTTGGCATGTGAAGTTCAACAAGATTGCGTGGACAAAAATTTGATGGCAAATATTTTAATGGGTAATATACCCACTCCAGGTATGTTAGTTTGTCGGGAAGAAATACTAGGCCATTAGGAAAAAAAAATTTTGGAGGACGAGGAAACCTTGAAAAGTAAGGAAATATTAGGAGGAATCTCAAATTTTGCATATGCATGAAGGCTTTACAACTTATTTCAATTTCTTCATCATCAATCTGCCTCACTGATATGGCTTCCACTTTTACAGTCCCCTAATAACCGAAAACAGAGGAAACAAAATACATAAGAAAATTTTTTTTTTTTCAAAAAAAATAATAAATAGAGTATTGCAATGGTTTTTATTGTACTTCTTACCAAATCATTTCTCAAAACATGAATGATATCCTCATAATTCCACAATCTACTTTGTTCTCCAACCATCTTATTACTTTCTTCCACAACAATCTCTCTCCCCATTTGTTCAATCAAGTCATGCATCGTTATATAAACGTCATGCAAAAAATAGCTTCGTGTTCCCTTTGTTACAAGAGATTTTTCAAGGAGGCGTTTTATTCCTATCTCTGCATGGAAACCAAAGCCTTTTAAAATTTCTTTCAATCTATGTTCATCCATCCCTTTGAAAAAGCATGCAATATCAAGAAAAATTCTTTGTTCATCTCTATCTAGTCCATCGTAGCTTATTTTCAGAATTTTTTTAATATTCATATCAGGAATCCTTTTTACTTTTTCCAGTTCATCTTCCCATTCTTCTATTCCTCTTTCATACAGATTGGAGCCTAACACAACTAGAGCTAGAGGAATGCCTTGGGCGTACTGTATAGCTCTTTTTGATAGATTCATATATTCTTGTTTGGGATGGTTTTGGCCAAAGGCATGCCAACTGAACAACTTAAGTGCTTCACTATCATTTAATTCCTCAATTGGATATATGTGTACCTCTTTGCCTGCAGTTTTGAACACTTTGCTATCTCTACTTGTTATTATAATTCTACTACCAGGACAAAACAAATCACTATTGTCTCCTAGGAGCAAGCTTAATTGTTTAGAATCATTCACATCGTCCAAAACAATGAGTACTTTTTTGGACTGGAGCCTTCTCTTAATGGAAGTTTCTAATGAATGTAGCGTGCCAATTTCTAAATTTTTGTCTCCTAATAAATGACGAAAGATTTCATCTCGCAAACCTTTTGGTGCTCCTTTTTCCAACGTTTCCCTTACATTTGCAGCAAAATAGTGAGCGTTAAAATTGTACTTGATTTTATTGTACACCATGTCAGCAGTGGTTGTTTTACCGATCCCACCCATTCCCCAGATTCCTACTATACGCACACAATTCGTTAACTCAGTGCACAATAATTTTTCTACTTGTCGGACATGTAAATCGATTCTGAAAAGACCATCACTTTGAGAATCACTTGGATACAATTGGCTTAATTTCGTGCTAACGCTGTCAGCAATTTCATCAATAAAATTAAACTCAGACCTGACCATATGAGAGGAAAAAAAACTATTAATAAGTCAAAATAGAGGAGATAGAGTGCATAAAATTTATAAAGAAAAATGGGTAATCTGTGCTCAACATAATTTAAGATATAAAAGTAAATAATGAAGTTCAGAATCTCGTGTTTCCATTTAATATTTAACCAAAAAATAAAAAATAAATAAAGGAAGATTTCTACATACATTCAGTAGACACACCACCATCAATAACTGATTGATATGTGTTTTTAGTGTTTTATACTTAGTATTGGATGATTGACACTAAATAAACTAAAACATTGTTTTAATCGTTTAACAAGTGCAGCTAGGTATAAGCAAAAAGTGGGTTAAATATATGGGTGGGTACCCAATTTTACACTTATTTTATTTTTGGTACTAAAGTTTAATCGGTTTCTTTTCAAGTACCCAACTTTGATTTAGTTTCCTCCACCAGTTATCTGGTGGTGCGATGATGACTTGGCAGCCGGCCATAGTATATTCAAGGAATATTCGTCATATCACTCATGCCTAGTCAACAATTTTTAAGGGTTAATTGCAATGGTGGTCACCCAACTTTGATTTTCTATCAAAAAGGTACTGTTACAAATTTGTAATCTTTCGAATTTCTCTTAAAAACTATTTTAATACCTCAATTTCCTTTATTTTTCAATTTAATCCAGAAATTATAAAAAGTTTAAAAGTTTACTTCTCCTAAACTATGACGTCACTCAGGATGAGTCTGCTCTTACTAGGTAGAATCAAAATAAGTTTCAAATTTTTCCTTTTTTTTCTATAAATATATAGAAAATATGAACTTATTTGTAAAAAAAAAAAAAAGGCTTTTATTGTGAATTAAAATAGTAATTATGGATTATTTAGGTACCAAAAAAATTTTAAATGATTGCTATGAAATTAAATAGAAGTTTAGTATCTAAAAAGATACAAATTAAAATATTGGTAATCAAATTGAAACAAAGATAAAATTCGGTACACTTCTGTGAATTAGGTGTTAAAAATTGATAACTAAACATTGGTGACAGAAAATATTCCCTAAATATTCTATTGTTGACTGTCATGTTATCATTGTATCATCATATCACTAGCGGATAAGACTAAATCAAACAAAATGAAATTAGTACAAATTTGTTAAACCCGCAAAAAGTTCTCAGAAAAAAATAAAATAAAATATAAATCAGTGACACCAAAAGCAAAGATGATAATTTGAACAAGTTTTTATATTACTTTAGAGTGGACGAAACAAATCCAGATAAGCAGCTGATTTCCACTAAAGCACGGCTCCAGATCTCCACCTTTTCTAAACAGTGGGCAAATCGCTGTCTATGTTGAACGAAAGCATCATAAAAATTCCCTTGCAGATCTTGAGCGTCAAAAGGATCTACATGGTAAAAAACTGGAATCACTATTTGATTCATGGTTTTGTAGCACTCGAGTATCTGAGCTAGTTCATCCAAGCACCAAGTTGAATATGGATAAGTTTTTGAGAAAACGACTATGGAAATGTATGAATCTTTTATCACGTTCAAGAGTGCCAATGAGATTTCTTCTCCTCTTTGGAGGTTTTCATCTGTGAAAGCGTGGATTTGTTTGCTACTCAAAGCTTTGAAGAGGTGAGTGAGAAAAGTAAAGCGGACATCCTCTCCGCTGAAGCTAATGAAAACATCATATTTCTTTGGATCTCTCTCTCGAAGATGAAGCCATGACAACACCAAACGATAATTAAAAAAGTTTTTTAGAAAAGAAAACTGTGATTAAAGAATAGAGAAATTGTAAATGGCGCAGATGAAGAAGACTGAAAGTTCCTCAAGAATTATGAATTCTGAGACCTTATTATGCAAATTGCAAACAGAAAAAAAGAAAGTAAATTTCTTATGGTCTTCTAAGAAAAATATAAAATATTAAAGTAAATTTCTTATGGTCTTCTAAGAAAAATATAAAATATTAACAAGATGCAAGTGGATGAAACTTCCAAGATACTTGCACGACTTTGGTTTTTTTTTTTGGAAAACACTGTTTATTAATTCTCAAATGAGAGGCAAAAACCTCCTGGGGAAAAACACTTCACTAAAAACAGATTTGAGTGAGCAATTCCAACTGCACCTTTGTAGCCTTTCTAATAATTTTAATTTTGGTCAAAGAGTTAAATTTGGACCTCAATGTGTTTACGTAGGTAAGAATTTACCGTACTTTAAACTCAACATTCCACCTTAATGTGTTTTTTATCCGAAATTAACATTGGACGGCAAATGTGTTTTTTTTTTTGGAATGTGTGTATTAAAAAAAAAGACGGCAAATATGTAAATTGAACCTCTATATTTTGCCCTAATTTCAAATTAGATTTTTTTATTTTTGAGTTAAATTGGAACTTCTCCTTTGTAAATTTAGACCATTTTGGACCTTTGATAAGTACAATCTCTTATAGAATAAATTTTTAAAATTTTTCTTAAATTTTGAATGCTTGCCAATCAAGTGATATAAATTTCAAAAAATGACAAATTTTATTTGTTAATATAAATAGCAAATTGATAATTAACCTAAAGTTTGATTTAAACAATTGAATAAAAAAAAATTATTCATCAATTATTGTGTAGGTTTAAAAATTTAAACTGATAAATGAAATTTAAATATTAAAATCAAATTTTGGGTCAATTATCAATTTGCTATTTATATTAATGAATAGAATTGGTTATTTTTTTGAAATATATATTACTTAATTGTAAAATTTTAAGAATTTAAGAAAAATTTTAAAAATATTTTATAGGTTTAAAATTTTTTAAAACTTTATAATTAGGGTATGCGTTTTTTTTTAAAAAAATATCATTTCTATTGGTTTAGATTAACTGTTAAAATTAATTTTCATTAATTTATAAGACTTAATTGTACTGAATAAAAATTTATAGGACTTGATTGTACTCACTAAGGTTCAATATGGTTTAATTTTACAATGAAAAAAATCCAATTTGACTCAAAAAATGATAAGGTCCAATGTGAAATTAGGGGAAAATTTGATGGTCCAATTTACATCTTTGGCCCAACATTGAACATTAAAGTATTTTTGGTTCTAATAGGAACTATTTTTTCTAAAATTGAATCATATTAAACCTTATTTAAAAGCTCTTACAATTATGTTTTATATGTCAAACAAAATTTTAATTTTAATATTAATGGTTAACTAACAAAAAAATATTTCGATTAATAAATAAAATTGATAATTTTTTTAAAAAAATATATATCACCTGGCTATAAATTTTTTAAAAAAATTTAAGCCTATATGATAATTTTTAGAAAAACTTTTAAGTTTCTTTTTTTGAATTTTAAAATTTTTTAGACTTAAAATTTTTAAAAACTTTAAAATCAAGTGATATACATATGAAAAATTCATCAATTTTATTCATAATTTAATTTTAATAGTTCAATTAATAGTAAAATTTTATTCATCAATTTCAATTTTAATAGTTGACTAACTAAAAATAATTTAAATTAATGATTCCAGTGGATGAAAATTTTAAAATGTATATCACTTAATTATAAAATTTAAAATTTTTTTAGAAATTTTAAATAACTTGTTAAGATAAATGAATTTTTTTAAAAAAACTAAAAATTAGTATGTAGGCTTAAAATTTTTTTAAATTTTATAATTAGGTGATATATATATATTAAAATATTATCAATTTATTTATTAGTCTAAATAATTTATTCTTAGTTTATCAGAATTTCTAGATTTTAATTGTAAACATTTTTAAGAGAAAGTCCAATTTGATATACTTTTAAAAGAAAAAATCCCTATCATGAATAAAAAAAAATTTTGATCCAATGTTGACTTTGGGATATAGTTGATGGTCCAATTTGACTATTTGGCCTTGTTCTAATATGAACTTTTTCTTTTAAAATTGTATTATGTTAGACATTATCTTAAAAAAATTGTAATTAAGTCTTGCAAGAAATAAAATTTTAATTTTAATGAGTAATTAAAGAAAAATTATTTAGATGAATAAATATATTAATGAATTTTAAAATATATATATATATAGCCTAATTTTGAATAAGGGTGGTTTAGATAAAAGAATATTCAAATTTTTTGGGTAAATTATCAAAAAATTTACGACTTTTGGCGTTTTTTACAATTTCAACAAATCTTTTTAATTTTTGCAATGTCATTCACCAATTTTTTTTATTTTTACAATTCAATACACCGGTTGAAAATTCAGTGAAACTTTGCTGACATGGACACTAAAAAAATCTTATTCGATCCACATAAGCGCAACGTCAAAACGCACAGTTTTAACTATTTGCAAAAATTACATAACCTTTGACAGTTTTGCAATTTAAACACAATCTATTGATTTTTGATAAATTAATACATATTTTTTTAATTTAATTTATATTTTTCAAATGATGCACGTAAAGTAAATATTTAACTAATGAAAATTCAAAATTAATTTTTCTAATTAAATAAAATATAAATTTTATTTTTTTATTTTTATACAATGAACATTTAACTGATACATTCAAATTGATATGTATTTAGTTATTTTAGATTAAATTATTATTTTATAATATTTAAAATATTTAAATATTTAATTTAATTAAATTGTATTGTATTATTTAAATTGATTTATATATTAAGTAAATTTTATAATCAAATTATACATAAAATTATATATATATATATATTTCTATTGAAATCAAATCTTAATTTTTCTTTTACTGATGAATTTATAGTAATTAATTAATTTTAGTTTTTAATTAATATTTTAATTTTATATTTTTGATTAATAAATTTTAATTAATTTCATTATTTAAATATTTGTTTTGTATGAATTAATTGAAAAATATAAAATTAATTAATCAAATTAAAATATAAAACTAATTAATTAATCAAAAAATAAATTTAAAAACATTAATAAAAATTCAAATTATATAATTAATCACAAATATAAAATTAATTAAATAATAAAAATATTAATTAAAAATTAAAATTAATTAATTATTATAAATTCATAAAAAAAGAAAAATTAAGATTTGATTTCAATGAGATGTATATATCATCAATTATTTTATGTATTATTTAATTATAAAATTTATTTAATATGTAAATCAATTTAAATGATAAAATACAATTTGATTTAATTAATTTTATATCAACTTAAATGTATCAATTAAATATTCATTACATAAAAATAAGTGATAAAATTTATATTTTATTTAATTAGAAAAATTAATTTTGAATTTTTATTATTTAAATATTTACTTTACATGTATCAATTAAAAATATTAATTAAATAAAAATAAAAATTATGTATAAATTTATCAAAATCAACAGATCGTATTTAAATTGTAAAAAATGTTGAAGGTCGTGCATTTTTTACAAATGGTCAAAATGGTATATTTTGACGTGCCGCTTACATAGATCGACTCAAATTTTTCTGGTATTCATATTAGTAAAGTTTCATCAAATTTTTAACCGATATATTAAATTGTAAAGATTAAAAAATTAAAAAATAATATTGTTAAAATTAAAAAGATATACCTAACTTGAAAAAAAGGGTAAAGACGGTAAATTTTTTTTGTAATTTGTCCAAAATTTTTTGTGTCTCGTGCACTTCTGTTCCTGGTACGAAACAAGGAAATTGAATGGAAATTGTTGTGCAGTAGAAATTGTTGTGCAGTAGAAATAATTAGTATGATTTCAGGCTTTTTCTTTTTGACTAAATTCTTAGTGGAAGACTCTTTTTTTGTTTTTTTTTTTTTTTTTGAGAAACTTAGTGGAAGACTTTTGGCTTTTGATTATTTTTATAGTAAATGAAATTAGTAGTGATATTCTTTTGGATGCCATTTCCGCGAAGTTTGATCATTCTTCTTTTTCTTCTTATTAATTTCTTAAACTCTAATCAAATTGCTTAATTCTAGCTTTACCTATCTATCTTTTGAAAAAAATAATAATTTCAAACTATTACATAGCAAAAATATCATAAAATTTTGAACTCTTTTTATATCCCATTTTGAGCCGACTCTTTTGATATTAATGGTGTTATTTTACAATTTTTTAGGCAAAATGTATAAATTGGATTTCACGTTTTTTTTTAATTTTATGTTAAATTTTTTATTTTTTAATTAAATTAGAATTTTTTTTATTTGTTAAAGTCATATCATAATAATTTTAGTGAGTACAATTAAATTCTATAATTTTTTAATACAATTAAGTCTTATGAAAATTAAAAAAATAATTCTAACAGTTAACTAATAATAAAATTGATAATTTTTTTTTAAAATTGTAAATAATCTAATTATAAAATTATAAAAAATTTTAAACAAATACCATAATTTTTTAATTTTTTTAAATTTCAAAAAATTTTAAAATCAAATGAAATATAATTTTAAAAAATATTAATTTTATTTATTAATATAAATAATAAATTAATAATTTATCTAAAATTTGATTTTAAATTTTTTATATCTTGTGATCTTCTTTTATTGATATGAAATATGGAAATAAAAATGGGAATTGTTGTCCAGGAGACAATAATTACCATGATTTCAGGCTTTTTCTTTTTGACTAAATTCTTTGTGGAAGACTTTTACCTTTTGATTACTTTATAGTAAATGAAATTAGCAGTGATATTCTTTTGGATGCCATTTACGAAAAGTTTGATCCTTCTTCTTTTTCTTCTTTTTAATTTCTTAAACACTAATGAAATTGCTAACTCTAGCTTTATCTATCTATCTTTTTTTTTTATTAATTTCAAGTTTTTTTTTCATAAATAAGTTTTCATCTTTATTAATTTCTATTATTTACATAGTAAAAATATCATAAAACTTTGGACTCTTTATTACATCCCATTTTGACAGACTCCTTGGACATTAGTGGTGTTATTTTACAATCTATATACTATATAATAGCTAAGTAGATGAATTTTGCCACTTAAGCTGAGCACTTTCTAAAATTTTGCCACGTGGCATTCTCACAAAGATAACTAGCCAACCTTCTCAGATCTTTCTCTTTAAGAAATAATAAAAGAACTTGCCAACCTTCTGCCTCCCTTTATGTTCTTCCTTTTTTTTTTTTCGTTTTCTTTTCTTTTCACTTCCCTAACGTCCTCA
Organism: Mallotus repandus; assembly: GCA_949671775.1. NCBI lineage: Eukaryota > Viridiplantae > Streptophyta > Magnoliopsida > Malpighiales > Euphorbiaceae > Mallotus > Mallotus repandus. The sequence continues at coordinate 21,346 of CATIWM010372137.1, forward strand.
GAAGATTGATTTTCCGTTTCGTAATATCCTCAAAAATTCATTAAATAAAGGGAAAATCTCTTATTTGGTCCCTGAACTATACGAGTTCTCCACAATTGATCACTAATCATTTATTTTGAAGAATTGAGTCCCTCAACTTTTATTTTTTTTTTATTTTCATCATTTTATCACTTAGAATGTCAAATTAAAGATGTTGTCTTCTTCTGTTAAGTTATAAAAGCACATCTGAATAAAAAGCATGTCTGAATAAAAAGCATGTCTGAACCAGCTGTCAAAAATAAACAATTGGCATCAACAGCTTGATGCAGTTCACAATCAACAGTGAAATTAAGTTCAAATGATCAAGCTCACAACCAATAATTGATTGAGATATGCTTTTATAACTCAACAGAAGACAACAATATCTTCAATTTGACATTCTGAGTGATAAAATGATGAAAATTAAAAAAAAAATTGAGGGATTCAATTCTTCAAAATTAATGATTAGAGACCAACTGTGGAAAACTTGTATAGTTTAGGGACCAAATAATGAGTTTTGCCTTAAATAAATCCTCAAAAATAAGAACTTACATTACCAGTTTTTTTTTTTTTTTCAGGCAAGAACCCCTTTTTTTTAATTCCTTAGTTGGGTTAATTTCTCTGTAAACCCGCCATTTGAAACTCTTTGAATCATCATTTTTTCACATCTACACCTGTCTAAGTCCCATAGCCGTCACCGCTACCACCTGAAAACCCCCAAATAAACCCTAAAATCAAGAATTAAGATGACTGAAAAAAAAACTCTCATTTCTTTAACGATAAAGAAAACAATAATCATGAATTCTCCAAGATTTGTAATCATCCCCTAACAAAACCCTAGATCCCTCTTCTTCTTCAGCTCCTTCGTCTACAGTCACGGCAACACTCACCTATTTCCATCACAGCACCACTGCTTGATCTCCTCCACTACCTCACTGTCCTCATGGATGGACTCCATCAAAGGAATCTTCATCGGCAAAAAAGGAGACTTCAAAGACACTGTAGAATGCTTTACTCTCATCCGTAGTTATCCCTATTCACCATTATTTTAATTTACTATTACCTTCTAATTGTTATTATTATTATCATTAATCAATTCACCATTTTTAGGGTTTGCTGATGGGTTAAAGAATGCAAGAAGAGTTGGGTCTTTTAAATAATTTATAATAGATAGAAGCAGTGAAGCCACATTTGCTGATGCATTTGAAAAAATAGAAGGGATTATTAGATATCTTAATGGATTTGATCCCACTAGAGAGGTTTGGTTTGTTTCTTTAGTTTTAATATTAATGGTAAGAAATTGTTTTTTTTGGGTAGTTTTTACTGATTGTGGTTTTAGGTTTCTTGATTTGGTAGAACCTTCAAACAAATCAAAAGTAAGAAGCTGCAAAGCATTGTAATTGCACTATAGCTGAAGTTGAAAGACTGCTTGCGCAGTTTACATGGGCTAAAGAGGCACAAAAGAAGCTACAAAAGTTAAAAGATGAAGGGAAGCCTACACCAAAAAGCATTGCAGAGGTAGCAATCTTTTTTTTTTACTCTGTAGTTTTATGGTGCTATAAATATTTTATATATAAAGTTCAATCTTTGAATATGTTTGGTGTTCTGGGTATGTTTGTTCTGATGATACGCATAATGTTCTTTGATTTTTGGTTCGAAATATTTTTTTTTTTGTAATATGATGGGATTCTTTGAATTTTTGTTTTGTTTTGTGTATGGATATTTTACCATTGATAATCTACTGTGTTCGGAAACTAAGTTTCTGTAATTCATTCAACAGAGGATCTTTGATGGTTTTTTCGATTTAATATGTGACGATATTAATGATTATGTATACTGCTAATTTTATTTTATTTTATTTTTTTTGCTAATGCTATGGATTTGCTACTTTGACAATGATAATGATGTTTTCATTGCAGTGTAAGTTGCGTGGTTTATTTATTTAGTTCAGCATGTTCTTTATTTAGAGTTAGAGATAATGTTTACATGTCCTAATTGAAATGCAGGCTTGTTGGGCTTGCTTTCATCTTTTCTTCTAGCATTCTACTACAGATAATTTTGATGTCCCTGCATTTTTATTATTAGTTATCCAAAGGTTTTCTCATTAAGTTTGTAGGCTTAAGGCTCCTGTTATCATGCTGCATCAACTTTTTTTTTTAAAAAAAATTGATTTTGTTTCATGTGTATTGGCTAATGTTTAGATATAATATTTGATTATCTTCCTCTGAGACTGAAATTTTAATTTTATTATCCACACTTTTTGTGGAGGAGATTACATGCTCTCAATCAGAAAACCTTGAAGACTAATCGTATTACTTCATTTTGCTTTTCTTGATGAGTCAAATGTATTTAGGTTGTCATTTCTTTGCGAAGAACGGAATAAGATTTATAACAGGTTATTTTCTCACCACATGCTCATATGATTATTCAAAAATTTAAGTCCTTCCGTCTGCTTTGGTCAAATTAGGCCCTACGAATGTTAAATCTACACCAACAATGAGAGTATCTTAGAGCTGCTCCTAATGACTTTGATCCTGATCAAGATGATAGCCTTGCTGCCATTTCGGATGGAGCAAACAAAGTTTTTATGCTGGTGCTTATTTTGATTGTTCTATGATTCAGTGAACAATAACTTCATAGTCGCACACGGTGATTTGTATGCTATTCGAAAAAATTTGTATTAACCTTTATAATGTTGCATCAGTTTAAAGTGGCAAGTAAAAGGTATTTTACTTTCTTATGGGTAAGGGCAGAGAAAAAATAAATTTTACTGGTGTACCCATTACCAAATAGCTTATAAATTCATGTTTCTTTGTCTAGGTTAATGTTTCAACTTTCAATTTTATACTATATATTTAATGAAAAAATGAATTAAAACTCTTTAATTTCTATTTGTATAAATTATTTAAATATTTTTATTTATTTTATTAAATTTAAAATTCTTAAACTTCTATTTATTTAAAATATTTGTGTCCCATTATTTTTTTTAAAGATAGTTAAAGAGTTATTAATGACCACTATATAAATCTCTATTTTAGTACTCAAAACTCTATATTACTTCCTTTCTTTTACTATTACCATCTTCATTTTTATTTTCATTTTTGAAAATTAAAAATAAATAAATAATTATTAAAAAAATTAGTCTTTAGATAGCTTTTCTAGAAATTTTATTTCAACATTTTCAAAAATATTTATAAAAATAAAATTATTTATTTTGCTTGAGGTTACTATTAATGTGAATTTGGACTTGCTGAATGTGACCTTTTGAGCCGAATACTTGATTAGTTCCATTAAGTTTGGCTTGCTTAGTTTCAGCAGGTTTAAGTTCGGCATAATGGTCTGAACATAATTTTTCTTTTTGACATTGCTTTTTGCAAGATTAGCAAATAGTGACTACAATAAGCGAAAGCACAGGTTGTAGATTATTTGATTTTATTACTTACTGAGATATGCTTAGGAATATTAGTGATGGTGGAGCAACCTACAAGTGGATGATGCATTAAAGAAAATGGTGGTTAAACATGCACAAACACTTGTGATAATAATGGTGGTTGGTGCAAGTGGATGATGCATTAAAGAGAATGGTGGTTAAACATCTACAAGCACT
>CATIWM010372219.1:0-11502 GCA_949671775.1 Mallotus repandus
CCTCAACACAAGAAGATGAAGATGAAGAAGATAACAATTTTTAGTTGTAATTTGAAATTAGATAGTACAGAGAGCTCCACGAAGATAGCAGTGACAGTGGAAGAAAAGAATTTTAAACTTGCAATATTTGCTATCTTCTTCCTTTCTTAGAAGATCAATTTAACGCGTATGCCCTTAATTTTTATTAATTTATAAGCTTATTAATTAATTAATTATAAAATATATATTATAAAAATTTAAAATTTCTACAAATAGTTTAAATGATAAAAAATGTATATTTAAAATTTAAAATTCACCCTCATCTTTTTAAATTTTATTTTTTTTAATAAAATATTTATATTTTTTACCGTTTAAAATAGAGGACAGAAAATTAAAGCATTTGAACTTTAATTGTTGAAAATTTTATATATAATTAAACTTTAACTTTGGATTTAAATATTGTTACGAGGAGTAACATTTATATAAAGAAAGAAAATAAAAAGAGAAGCGAAAACCAGGGAAGGTTGTCTTGGGCTAATTATCTAAAACCCTTAAATAAGGGTCGCTTTCTAAGAATCCTCCTTTTTGTTTCACATGTTATTTCATTAGTATATATATATATATATATATAAAACCAAACAATTTATGGTGTCTCTATTATATATCTATCTATGGAAACAATTCTGGTATACTCTAGTGTTTTTATATTAGACAATAAAGTGAAATACATTTTAATTAAAAAAATTGTATAATTAAAAGTACCATTAATAAGTACTAAATTTTTTTAATCAGTTGAAGTGATTAATTTTCTACTATAAGGGGTAAAGTAAGGAAACTTTATTTTCCTTATTTGAATATTAATATATTTTATTATTTGAACTACTCATAGAGATAGAAGTACTAAAATAAAATTTTATTATTCTAAAATTTTTTTATTATTATTTTTCAATCATATTAATAGAGTTTTTATAATTTACAATTTAATAATTCTTATGTTTTAACCAACCATAAATTGACTTTCTGATTTTTTTAATTAATCCGATAGCAAAATATCAACAAAATTTTCATGACAAAGTGAAAACTAAATTCTATAAATGAATATGATCCCATAAAATATAAAACTTTTATGAAAAAATTCAAAAGTTTCACTAAAAAACATAGCAAATATATTAGAAATGTGCATTCTATGGCTACTTTATTTTTTATCATTGGATGAGATAATACATTCCACTATAATAGTTATAAAAGTAAAGTACATGAAAAATAAAGTTACTTTAAAATTTTCTTAACAGAGATTTTTATTAATTAAATGCAAAAAAATAAAATAAAATAAAGTAAATAAAATAAAATAATAATAAGAGGCTACCGTCAATTTAGCAAAATGATCCATAATAATCAAAAATTAAAAATATTTAAGGAAAAATATAGAGTAAAAAGAAGCCGCTAAAGTTTTTTATATTAATTTAAAATTTTTAATATCATATAAATTGCTTATTTGGTCTATATTTGCTAATGTTCTAAATTTTAATTTTTGTTTGTATATATATATATATATCTAAAAATTAAAAATTAAAAAAATATATATCATTAAAAAAGTTACGAGAAGATTAACTTTCAGGCGCATGCGCTATAGTGAAGCACTTGGTCATAAATTTATAGGCTAAACACAAGTGGCGAACACAATCCAAATAATGGAGTTTTTACGGTTGTCCTGATTAGGGGGCGACAGGGGACGGTGATTTGTGGGGCAATGTTCTTCAAAATGTGCACTACTGGAATCATATCGTCCAACTGACTCCAACATGATAATGTCATCAGAAAGATAAGTGTTTTGGAAATGCAAAATAGAACAAGATGAATATAAAAGGACAAATTCATAATATTTTATCAAGAGTTCAAAAAATCTCTTAATAATCTCACCTTTTAAATAAACTTTTTTGTGTAGTAAAATGAAAAATCTATAAGATTTAAATTTTAATTATATTTTCTATAATTATTTTAATTTTATATATTTTTTAGTATTATTGATTAATTCTGTCATTGGGTAACAATAAAAGTTTCTACTAATTCATATTAAACTAGTCGTGGATCTGCACAATATGTGAATTGTAAAATAAAATGATTAAATAAATAATTAGAATAAAATAATAACTAAATAAATTAGAAATAAAATATATCATATTAATTTTAGTTATTTTCTTTAATTTTTATTGTCATGACTTTTTAGTTATAATAAATTTGTTTTTAAAATTATTAGATTTGTATTGAAGTATGTATATGTATAATAATGTTTTAGTTAAAAATAATAATATTAAGTAATTACTGTAATTTTTTTATTTTTTTAATGGTTTGGAGAAAATTCTTTGAGTGATTTGAGGTTAAAAATACATGATATATAAAGACTTTTAAAATTTTAGTAGTGCTGAAATATGTATAATAGTATTTTAGTTTAAAATAACACTAAATAACTATGATAAATATTTTATTTTTAATAGTTTGACACATTGACTTTTAGAGTTAATACTTAAATATGAAAATGAACACTTATCAAAATTTTAGCTTAATAGCTTTAGAGTTCAACATTTAATATATATATATATAGATTGGATAAATTCTGTAAGAAGAATATAATTTTTTTATATTTGAAAATTTTAAATTTATCATTATTTACCCCAATAAATATAGATAATTTAACATATTTTTAATATGTGTAAAATTTTTTATAAGGTAATTTAATTTATATTTTCTGTAAATCTTAATTTCTACATATTTTATTTTGGCATCTAATACTCCTACATAATATCCAATCACCACAAAATTTTTTGATTATTAGAATCGAGCCGAACACTTTAGATAAAATTTCTAATTACTATATGTCTATGTAATTTGAATAGATGGTCACTAAACTTTATTCGCGATTTCAATTTGATTATAAAATTTTAATTTGTAACTTTTTTATCACCAAATTTTTATTTTTGTTTCAAACGTAGTCTTTATCTAAGATTTTAAGCCTTGAAGTTATCCAATATTACCATTTTAGTCCAAAAGATTATTTCCTTACAAATAAGTTCATAGGTTCTGAAAATAATAAATTAAATAAAAAAATTTTTTTTTTCTCCATGCCTTCCATTGTAAATAGTCTTATCCATTATTTGTGTTTATTTGACTGGACTAATACTAACAGTTTGAGAGTTTTGATATAAGAATTATTCGACGTAGGACAAGAAAAGGATAATATTCACCAAGAATATTATAATCAATATATTGTGACTTTGTTGAATATAATAAATTAAAATATTTGATACAAACTATACAATAAATTAAAATTTAATAAGTTTTTTTTTTACGAAACATAGTATTTTTAGAAATTTTTTTGAACACAGAGAAAGAATGTAAGAACTAAATAGACTATTATCACTAGAATATTTAACATTTATCACCGTATTTTATAAGAAATTAAATATTTCTAATTTGTTATAAGTTTAGTTTATAATTTGAATTTTAAATGACTGTTTATTAATAAAAAAAAGTTATTGTACAGTTCGTATTAATTTTTTTAAAAAAATGTTCATTGGAATCCGAACTCTTTATTCGATTTTCCAGTTATCTAGCAATTAATTATTTTAATCTAAACCAAGCAAATGATCTAAAAAATATAATAATAATATTAATAATACACAACTTTCTATTGTATTCAACACAATCACAGTGTTAATTATGATATTCTTGGTGAATACTTACCTCTTTTGTCCTGCGTCGAATAATTCTTATCTTAAAACTTTTAAACTATTAGTATTAAACCAGTCAAATAAACACAAATAATGGACAAGACTCTCTACAATGGAAGGCATGGAGAAAATAAAATTATATATTTTTACTTTATTTATTATCTTTAGAATCTATGGACTTATTTGTAAAAAAATAATCTTTTAGACTAAAATGATAATATTTTATAACTTTAAAAGTTAAAATCTTAATTAAAAACTACGTTCGAAATAAAAATCAAAATTTAGTAACCAAAAAGTCACAAATTAAAGTTTTATAATCATCATGAAATCACGAATAAAGTTTAATAACCATTCAAATAATTTATCCTATTCGTTTACATTTCTTTAAGATCAAAACAAAACTGTACACAAAAGACTCCAAACATTTTACTTCACCAACTACCCAATATCCTAATGGCTAATCTGCATTTTTCCCCCAAACTTGAACAAAAGTTTCATTCACCTCCGCAAAACCAAAGATTTCATCAAAACAAAAAAGGAAAAGTACAATAAATTGAAATATATTCATATTATATACAGTTTAACTGTATTAAATTCTTTTGTTGCAATATAAGTAAAGCAGTCTACTTTGTTTGAGCAATGAAAGTAGCAAAAAGAAAAAAATTTACATAAAATTTTAAGTACGTACAAAAATGCACTTGGAATTAATAACGTTGTATTATGATAATGTTTTAGTCTCTGTGTTAGCTGAACTTTTAATTCTTCTGATTGAATTTTTTCAATTTATTAGCTTATCGTTCTTATATATATAATATCTCCCAATATGAATATCTATACTTTTATATTTCGACCGAATCCTTTTTAAAACCGTTAAATTATATGGCATTATATAATTTCTCAATTAATTATCATTTTTAATATTTTTTTTATCTAAATCATTGATATTTAGAGTCGAATGAATCTGACTAATTCTTTTTAATTCAGACAAAATTAAAAAAAAAAAAACAACAACAAACTAACTAATTCTTTTAGCCAACTAACTTTTGTAAAGACCGGAAGAGTTGGCAACTTTAAAAGCAGCCGAAGTCTCATGAATTATAACTTGAAGAAATACAACAAAGATGTTATTTTTTTAATTATAAGCCTAGAGTTGATGCATTATTAACAATTATATTATATTGTTATTATTTTGATTTTAACTTTTAAACAGGAGATTAGGTCATATTCTACCATAAACATTTTCTTGACAATGATTTAGGTGGTTCTAATTAAGTAACTACTTAGTCAACACTGCCTGCCTTTTCAATCTTTATATTCTTTTCTTGCAATGCTACAAAAGAAGTTTTGTTCTTTTTATCTACGATTCAAAATGACTTTAAAAAAAAGGAGGTGACAGCAATAAATTTATGGATTAGATTAGAAAGAAAGAAAAGAAAGAAGGATTGAAAAAAAAGTTGATAAACTAACCACCTACCTACTTCTCTAAATAGAAGTCCCCATGGAATTAACATTCTATTTTTGCTATGATGACATAAAGATTACGTACCAATAGTATAGTTAGTGAACTAAAAGAATTATTAGAAAAAAAAAACAAATTTATGTTGGTAGAAGTGATTAGAAATTTAAATTTAAATTTTATGCGTGGAGAAATAGATGTTGGAAAATTTTTATCTTTATTATGAGATCTATCTGCCTCAAATTTTTACATGATCGGAATTCAAATGACTAATTCTAAAATATAAGATTTAAATTTTATTAGTGTCGATGCTTTTGACAAAAAAATAAATAATCATATTTTTAAGTTAATTTGGAGAGATGGAAATTCTTCATTATTCAAATGGGAATGGGATACTTGCAAGGCAGTGCTGCTTGCGCAGTCTGAATATATGCTTTCAAGAGAAGGAAATGTTACTTCTTGGGTCCTTCCTATGTATATTAATAACAGCACAATTAAGCAAGATCTATCATACAATAACAATTTTCTTCTGATCATACTTATGAATTAAAAAAAATCAAGAGGGAATGGAAAGATTTGAACACTAATTTATGTTATTATGAGATTGACCCTTCACAATTGTATTATTCAACAATTATTATATAATAATTAAAAATGTTGAATCAATTCAAGAAAATAAAAAAATTTCACAATCATATTTAATTTGATTGATTTTTCATATATATATTTTGTGTTTATAAAAAGTACTATTTGAGTCTTTTCATTGGTTAATATTGAAAAGATATCATTAGAAGATGATTTCATATATTAATAAAAAGCTAATATATTTTCTGAGGTTTTTGGGTGAATATTGATAGATTTCATGTAGTGGCCCCTCCAATCATATAGATACATCTGGGGAAGAATTATCCAAATTATTTATTTAAACTCTTTATAATTAAATTGCACCACTCGAACTAATACTCATCTCCCTTTATGAACAAAACAACAATAAAAAATAAATAAATAACCATCACTCATTAATTTAATAAATTCTATACTATAGTCAAAGGATCAAATGAAAGGAAGATCAAATCTCCAATTGGCTTGACAGCAAAATTCACCTGATTAATGCCATGATTGATTGATTAATTAATCATATAATAACTATCTATATATAATGGCATTACAAGTGGTAATCTCTCCCCAAGCATTTCAATGTCAGGCTTAAAGATAGGAATGGTTGATTATTCCCAAATTAGGTAGTTAAATAATAAAAGGTCAAGATCAGCATAGGATGGTGAAACTTTTTTGTTAAGTTAAAAAAAATGATTAATTAAATATAATTAAGTTCTTTTTTTTTTCAGTTCTATGCCTATAAGATTTTCATATGAGTCCAGTATTTTGAAGTTAGGCTAATTAAGATTTAAGTATAGGTTGTAGTTAGCTTATTCCTAGAACTCTCACTATGTTTGTACATGCAGCAAAAATTATACATATTGTATATGTACACGATCTAATTCAAGAATTAAGAAAACAAAAACAAAATCACACTACATGTATATTAATTCTACTACAGAAGATATGCAAATGTTCATCTTCTTCCAGATTCCAATTCATCCAGCGACACGAATCTGTCGCCATTTTGGCCGAGCTGTAAATTAACGACCTCAACATCCATGGCCTGCACATTTAATGAATTGGCAGTCTGCCCTCCATTGTTTGTTTCAGAACGTGACTCCTCCATTGCTTTGAAGTATGCATAAGGTCCCCATCCTGGCATTTTATTTAAGATTCAGAAATGAGCAATAATCCCCCATTAGAGTTGTACTCGACGCAATTCATTAAGAACAGATTATAATATTGATAAATTTCTTCTCAAAAGACTGGTAAAATAAACAAAAATGACTACCTTCATCCTGATATGGTGCTGGAAAAAACTGCATATAGCAAAATGCTGAAACAACAAGCCCTGTGACCATGTACATTTATGTAAGCTATTAATATAGTCTGTGAGATTAATATGAGGTAACTAAAATTCAGAAAAATGTATGTTTAAACAATAGGCACTTTGTGACTGACCAATAAGACCTCCAGCAAAAACATCCTGCCAATGGTGCCAATAGTCATCTACACGAGAGATGCCAACAAGAGCAGCAGCAAGTAAAGGTAGAATAAGAAGGCATAGTTTTGCCACATGCCCTCTGCGATCAAATGCTTGGATTTTACCTGATAGATACAACGACAGAAAGCCTAATCCAGCAAAGGACCCTGCGTACCTCAGTTCCATCAGACGTACAAATCTTTTAACAATATTAAGGTGAGATACATATGTATAATATATAGTCCTAATGGCTATTGTACAAAAGAAGTTGCTTACATGAAGTATGGCCACTTGGGAAGCTCTTGTGTCCTTCCTTTATATCACTTTTCTTTCCATGGCAGATTACATCCCCTAAATGATCATACAACTATACAAGGCAAAAAGAAATTCAAGAACACAAGACTGATACATATATAAATTGTAATGAAACACAAACTAAAAAAAAAAATTATGATCAAGAAAAAAAAACAAAGATTGCAACAATAATAGAAAATTAAGCATGAGAGCCTTTGAAACAGTGATCTAGTAGTCATTTTATTTAAGGGCATGCTCTAAAATACGGTATTTGAATTCTATCATTGTTGGGGGAGGACTATTGCTGCTTCTATTATTCAATCAATCAGTGTTTAGGTCATGTAACCTTCCTGTTAATAAAAAAAATTTTAAAAAAAAAGTATGAGGAAGTGAATAATGGTACTTACTTCCTTTCCATCAGGAAAGCACCGCCAAAAGAAATCTGGTCGGGGCCGACCAACAGCATTTTTAATTGCATCCGTTATGACAGCAGTAATCAACACTGAAAACAATAGTCCTGCACTTCAAAATTAACAAGTCAATCTTCGTCTCCATATTGTTTCAGGATTCAAAGAATTGATCAATAGTGCAAATAGAATACAATTACCTAAAATGCTGTTGTGCAGATCATAAACATCTCTTCGTCGAATATAAAAGAACACAAAAATGGCAATAGGCAACAAAACTGCATACAACTGTCCATCAAAATCCAAAATAAATTAAAAAGAATCCATTAATCACGATTAAAATCAAAAGGGTACTAACAAATTTGTTGAAACTTGTTGAATTCGGAAGAAGCAAAAACTTACTGGAACAGACCATGTAGGCACCGTGTTGTCCTGGAATGGATATTTAAGGTCTTGCATCATATCTTCACCAACGTATCGATAAAAAGGATGGATGACATAGAGAACAATCTCTATAACAATAAGCAGCAGTAAGATAAGCCAGTCGTGCATATGGTTCCTGGCAAGTTTTCCTCCATGGGATCTAATAGTATGTGCACCAAGATCAACCTCTCTCATTCTTCCCTGCTGCTAAAAGATATGGAAACAACCCACAAACTCAGAAACTTACTAGTTGCTAGTACATGAACCAAGTTGTATGAATATGAAAGGGCAAGGCAGACGCTTGTAATTAAAAGTAGTTTTGGTAATTTATTATTGATAAATGACACATTGTCTTCCTCCTAAAACAGTTTCAACTACAAGAACGGTGATTGGTTGATTTTGCCTGGTGGGGTGATGAAATTCTTGATTTATAACCACAATTATTGAAAATCATTAGTCATTTCAGACCATTTTTTTTTCAAATTACAATTATCTCTAAGTTACACATATCTATATATGCATCATTAAACCACTGAAACTAAGTTGGTCACTAATTTTTCCAACTTATGTAAAAATTATATTTGAAAGATATATTATTTTTTACAAATTCAACCATTAAATGAAATACGTATTGAAAAATTTGCCATATATAAATTATTACGCAAATGTTAATCTATCAAACTGAAATTTTGATAATTAACTATAGAAATATTTTATTAATGGGTTAATCCTTTTAAAAAAGATTTGTTGATTTTTCAGGTGTTGATACAGTTATTTAACTAAAAAATGTGAAGGTATATGCATAGTGAAATCTAATGCTCACATACAAAGGGTGTTTGGTAAGCCATCAATTTCTTGGTTGAAGCATTTATAAGCAAAGTAAATTTGCCGACACTGACAGTGAAAAGCTGGAGTGCCAAAAAAAAAAAAGTTGAAATTTGAGTAGGAAAAAAAAAACCAACTTTCTTTAAATCCAATTCAGATATGATTTAGATGTTGACAAAACTTGCCTTTAAAATGTTCAGTTGTTGCAGTATCATCATTATCATACTATATGTATACAAAGAACAGTCAATAACAACATAGCAACTTCATCCATTAAGCAACTATACCATTATATATAACGAAAAGTTCAGTCATAATTAAAAACCTGAAATAAGCCACGAAATCTCTGCAGAGAAAACCATGATACCATATTCCTCCAAGCCATTGATTATGAAACAAAGTGATTAATTCTGCAACAACAACAAAATATTACTTACAGTGAAGAAGAGAAAAACAACAGAATATCTTTATCTCCAACATCGAAGAAAAGAAAAAGGACAAAAAGGCCAAAGAGTGGTAAACAAGAAAAATGGGTATATATGTATATATCTTATACATACATAGATTTTAACACAAGAAACAGAACAGAACATTAAAAAAGAAAAGAAATAAGCAAGAGAATGTTAAAGAAAGATATTAAAAGTCAGCCATTGTTACCGGAGAAGACTGTTCAAAGAATATTAATTCTATGCGTGCAGCAGAACCCAGTTAAGAACTAGGAATCTAGGATTTGGAAGAGAAGAGAACAATTATTTTTTTAATCTTTTCGGTCGTTTTGAAATGATTCTATTTGGCGCCGGACGGTTGAAGCATCTGATCATGAAGCGTTAAACCAAACCTATATAACCAGAGATTACAGTTGTTTCTTGTTCTTGGACTTGGACTTGGAATTGTATGGTTTGTACGGATTAACCTGTCAAAAGGCCACTAACCCTTCAATTTGTTAGACTATTTCTTATACGTGTGGACCGTGTTCTTTGGGTACCCACACGATATATTATTTATTATAAAAAAAATAATTCAAATATTAATAAACTATATAATAAATATTAAATTAAATTAAAATTTAATAAATTAATCTTGATGATTTTTGCCTGCTCTGAAATAATCAATACCAACAATCAAAAAAAATTATAATAATCCTAACTTTTTATGATTTGAAAGATCAAGATAATAATATCTAGTTATTTAGAATTTGAATATTCTAAATTGAATTAGACATTTTACTATTTATATGAGGCATTATATTTTCTATAAATTTTAATTTTTATTATTTTAGTTAAATATTAAATTTTTATTAACTTAATCCTTCGACTCATTAAATGTTAGAACTAGTTTATAATTTCATAGGTTATGGGTTATGCATTTATAATTTTTCCGTCAACGTTAACCTGGAGAACACTACGTTTAGGGGAAGAAAAAAAGCCAACGAAGACGGCAACGACAAGTCGTTGAGACCTTTTGCTTTTTTGCATTTTGGTGTGATGCAATGTAGAGGAGAATCAATGTAGCTGCATGAGAATCAGTTAATCAGACGTTCCGAAAGCTGCATCTGACATTTGTCTGAAAGTTCGGACTTTTATTGGTCAACCTTTTCGCGCGGTTCCAGAAGTTCCTGGGTTTGTTGGATGATCAATGACACATGAAGCAGCTTGTCATCTTCCTCACAATTTTTCTTTCTTTCTTTTTTTTGACTGAATTCACCAATTTGCTTAAAAGTTGAGCAGTCCAAAATTGATTATTATAGGTCTAATTGTGATAGAGAACATCTAGAAATAATATTAAATTTCCTTTATATATATATATAGAATTTTTGATTCAACTAGCATACAAATATATATATAGTGTATTATATGTAAAAAAAAGAAAAAAATTTATTTGTATAATTTAAAATATTGTACCACAGTTAGATATATAATATAAAAATAAATATTTTATTTTTAATGATTAAATATAAAATACTTAGTACATGTGTTAGATATTCAATAGTTTAGTGCAGTAATTTAGATGTAAACAAGATTTCTCCCTATTTTTTTTTTTTTTTTTTTAGAAAGATTGCACAAATGAGATATGAACTTTTCAGTTTTTACTGGTTGAACCTTTTTTTTTATAATTGAATGTTTAAACTCTTTTTTTTTTTTTTTTCAATCAAGTGATTAGACTGTTATGTTACTTGAAAACACAGACAGCGTGGATCCCGCTTTTAAAAATGTTCCCGCCAAGTCATCACTCCTCTTCCTCCAAATCTTTCCTTCTTAATTTTGTGCTTCTTGTTCTTCATCTGATGAAGGTGCGGCAATGGACCCA
>CATIWM010372297.1:0-12435 GCA_949671775.1 Mallotus repandus
TAACTTAGATATTAGCTAAGCACATTAAACCATTTCTTTTAAAATAAACAGATTTAGGATTCATTTCATATTAGTAAAAATTAATTAGACTTAGACCCACTAATTTATTTCCTTTTCTTTTTAAAAGTTTAATAGACTTAGGCCCACTTTCTTTAAAATTAAAATTTGTAGATTTAAGCTCACTAATTTAATAAAAATTATAGGCGCACCTTTAGTTTCCATTTCACTTGTATATAAAATGTATAGACTTAACTAACTTAAAATTAAAATCAATGTAGTTTAGACTTAGGGATATTTTGCCTTGTATGAATGCATTTTTAATGTATAATTTCATGACTAGTTGTCTTGGTGTTAGATGGATGTTCAATTAGGGTTTATATGAAATTATATGTAATTCGAGAATAAGATAGTAATTCATAAACTAATTTTAAAGAACACGAGACTAAAAGAAGTTGTTATTCCGTTCTTAGAATTTTCTAGTTATGGTGCTAACTCTCTTTTAGAGAATCAAGTTACCACCACCTACGATTTGTCCCCGTTATTATCCTGGTTGGCAACTCCTCATCTCCATGCTATGTCTTTGTGATATAGTAGTGTGTTCCCAGGAGCCCTGAGCTCGAACAGTGTCGCTGTTACAATATACTTGGACGTTCGCTGACCCCGCCGTTTATAGAAATTCTCAAACGAAATCATATAAATTAAATCCTTGGTGGAAAATATGGTAGAACCCTAAACCATAAACTCTAATAGCCTTTAGTCTCTCTTAAATCCAAATGACTGCTATCCCGAGAGATCAAACTCAGCCGAGTTACAAATGCAGTCCAATCACTTATTCCATTATTGATGTCCCGAGAGAACAAGCTCAACTAAGTTATATCCCATTACAACCCGATAAAATAATGCTCCACCAAGCTCAATTCACATATTGTCCAAGAGCACAAGCTCCACCAAGCCACAACCATAACACTGCCCGAGAGAACATGCACAACCGAGCCAATCCACATTTTTCTCAGTTGTGAGATCTCAACTAGTGAGCATGTGATCCTGGTAACACCCACCAAGTAGCACGTTCTACCATTTTTCCAAATCAATTAAAATAAATAAAACAGAATAAAATAAGTTCAACTAAAGCATGTTTCCAAATATTATTCTCGATAATAACATAAATAAGTCATGCAGGTGGTAAGATTTATAATCATAAATATATTCATATAATCAACTTTAATATTATATTAACACATGAAAATTCTAGTTTAAATATTCTTAACAAACATTTTATAAAATTAACTCACAGGTGGAGTGTACTGACCAACGTGTCCTCGGCTGCCCAAATGCAACGGCTCCCGCTCCAGAACTCTCTAAAATAAATGGTATTTATTTAAAACGTGCTTATATATACAAATAAAATTCATAAAAAATTTCTAAAATTTTGAAAAATTATTAAAATCAAGGAATTCATAAAATGGACTTAGGAATATCCTTAATATAACTTTTGATGCTAAAGGAATTTATCTCCGACAATTAAACTAATTTAAAAGGAAATTAAAGAATTTCCACCGCAACCTTTCCTAGATTTATTTCCCGAAAACCAGTCGGAACTAGACTAAACTCCATTTACAAAAATTAATCACCATAATTTATACTATTTATTAAAAATTGTTCACAAATATTTCCGGATCATCACTATTTACTCACCAAAAATTCGGGTGGGATCCAGTGATTTCTCACCAGAAAACACAATACCATACCAAAATGTTCCTAATAATTAGTAGAACACATTTAAAGCCTCAACAACTCAAAATATACACAAAATTCATGGATCGAAAATAAACCAAAAATTACCTAAGAATTCACAAAATATTCTAGAGGTAGAGATCGGATGCGTGGTCAGTGCCTATAGACTCCTGATGATGAGAGAAACACAATGGAAGCAACTGTGATACTTAAAACCCGCTGGAAGAGTGCCAAACATAGGAAACTAGGCTGACTGATTTCCCTCAATTTTGGGCATTTTTGACAGATTTTCGCCAAATAAAAGCTATGGGAATGTGGAAGAGTGAGAAGAAGCTATGTTTCAAATTTGGGGTCGATCAGAGGTCATTTGGGTGGTTAACGGAAAAGAAGAAAAGTTTAGGGACCAAAATGAAATATGCCACTCAAAACAGCTCATTCCCGCTGTTTCCTCCCCTTCTGTGCGGAGGACCACTTTCTTCCTCTTTTTATGGACACATCAAGCTACGTGTCCTTCACCCAATGGTTTCTCTTTATTTATTAATAACAACCATAATAATAATACCAATAATAAAATAAGAAAATAATAATAATAATAATGACAAATATAATAATAATAAGAAGAAGAAGAAGTAGAATAGCAATAATAATAATAATAATAATAATAAAATAATTATATTAATAACCACATAAATTCGGGTTATTACAAAATATTCTAAGAATATACGCTAAATCATCATCTGCCTCACCTAAATTAATAAAAAAAATTAAATACACATGTAATCATCAAGCATTGGTTTTATTTGAATTTGGGTACTTAACATATCTTACAATGAAATTAATTCTTCTTTTCAATTATAAATGTGCATGTAGTCATCAAATATTAATTTTGTTTTAATAGCAGTACAAATACCCTTTTTTTTTGGGAATGCAGTACAAATACTTTAAACGTAGTATAAACGACCATTTTGCAACAATGCTTACCATTTGAAGTACAATTTAATTCATGTCAATTATTTTTCATTAAACAACAAATGTCTAACTATGGTTTTTTTAAATAACTAACGAAAAAATATTCTAGAAATATATACCAAATCATATGTAATAACTAAAATATATATATGGCTTGATGAGGAGGAAGGTGTATATAGGTTGTTGCTAAGGGTGATGAGTGTATATAGGTTGCTAGGTTGATGAAGGATGCTAAGTGGATGAAGGTTGATGAGTCGATAAAGGTTGCTATAAGTTGATGGAAAAAGAAGAAAATGATGAAATAAGGAAAAGGCAAAAAATGAATATGTATACTACCTCCTCCTTTTTTTTAAAGAAAAAAAGAACTTACCCTCCATTATTTTACCGCCTAATAATGTGTCAAATTCATGTTTTTATTGTTTTACTTACTGATTTCTAGAATTAATAATCTAACACTTAATAATTAACTAATTTTATTATTATAAGATAAAAAGCTAAATTATTTTTTATTTTGAAAATGATTGATTTCTTATTACTCCTAAAAATATATGTACTAATTGAAGCCATTATAAAGTGGCCGAGACCCACATCAATCACAGAAATAAAAAGTTTTATGGGTTTGGCTGGCTACTATAGGAAGGATTTCTCCAAGATAGCTGGCTCTTTAACAAGGTTAACTCAGAAGAATGTCAATTTTGCATGGATTGAAAAGTGTGAGGAGCACTTTCAGATGCTCAAGGATAGGTTGACTTTAGCTCCAGTGTTAACTCTACCTTTAGGAAGTGAAGGGTATGTGGTATATTATGATGCTTCCCAAGTAGGATTGGGTTATGTATTGATGCAAAATAGAAGAGTAGTTACTTATGCTTCACATTTGTTGAAGAAGCACAAGCAGAATTACCCTACTCATGATTTAAAAATGGCGGCAGTAGTGTTTTCATTGAAGATTTAGAGGCATTACTTGTACGGTGTAACTTGTGAAATATACACCAACCACAAGAGCTTAAAGTACATTTTCCAACAGAGAGACTTGAATTTGAGGCAGAGAAGATGGATGGAGCTTTTGAAAGATTATGATTGCTCTATTCTTTACCATCTGGGTAAATCTAATGTGGTAGCTGATGTATTGAGTAGAAAGTCAGTAGGAATCCTTGCTCACAGTAGCAAAGAAAGGAGGCCAATCATTAAAGAATTACATCAATTGATTGATTAGGGGTTGCAGTGGAAGATAACCAAGAAATGTTTATTGGCTCAATTCAGAGTACGATCAGTGTACTTGGATAGAGTCAAAGTAGCTCAGAGAAGGGACCCACAATTGCAGAGAATTATAGTTGAAGTTCAGCAAGGTTAGTCTCAAGAATTTACAATTGATAGTGAGGTTGTGCTAACTTTGGGCACTAGGCTGTGTGTGCCAGATGTGGATGATTTGAGAAAAGAGATTATGGAAGAGGCACTTTTTCTTCTTATAGTGTTCATCCAAGTTCTTCCAAGATGTATCATGATTTGAAAGATACATATTAGTGGAATGGGATGAAAAGAGACATTGCAGAGTTTGTATCCAAGTGTCTCACATGTCAATAATTGAAATTAGAGCATTAGAGACCCTCGGGATTACTGCAACAGTTACCCATTCCAGAGTGGAAGTGGGATATGATTACGATGGACTTTGTTTCTTGTTTGGCTCACACATTAAGTGCCTTTGACAAATTGACCAAGTTAGCCCACTTCTTACAAATTAAGAAAATTTATACTCCTGACAAGCTGGCCAGGTTGTACATCAATCGAATTTTTTGCCTACATGGGGTGCTAGAGAGTATACTGTCAGATAAAGGAACCACCTTCACTTTATTCTTTTGGCAAGAGTTGCATAAAGCATTGGGTACTAGACTTGACTTCAGTACAACTTTTCATCCTCAAACGGATGGTCAGTTAGAAAGAACCATTCAATCACTAAAGGATATGCTTCAGATGTGTGTTATGGATTTTAGTGGCCAATGGGCTTACACTTGACATTGATAGAATTTGCATATAATAATAGTTATCATGCAAGTATTGAGATGGCTCTATATGAAGCATTATATGGTAGGAAGTGTAGATCTCCTTCATGTTAGGAAGTTAGAGAGAGGTAACTAATAGACCCAAAATTAGTGCAAGCAACTCCAAACAACATTCCTATCATCCAACAGAGGTTAAAGACGACTTTTAGTAGAAAAAAAGCTATGCGGATCCAAAAAGGAAGGAGGTGTCGTTCTCTGTTGGAGACATGGTATTGCTAAAGGTGTCACCAATGAAAGGAGTAATGAGATTTGGTTAGAAGGGTAAATTAGCTCCAAGATACATCAAACCCTTTGAGATTCGCTCAAGAGTTAGTGATGTGGCTTGCGGACTGGTGTTACAACCAGAGTTGTCGCGGATCCACCCAGTGTTCCATGTGTCGATGTTAAGGAAATATATTTCTGATCCCTCTAACATTCTTCAGCCACAAGCAGTGGAGATTAGTGAGGATATGTCTTATGGGGACTATCATGTGGCGATTGTTGATCTATAAATTCGCCAGCTCTGCACTAAAGAGATTCCTATGGTAAAAGTGTTGTGGCGCAGCCATACAATAGAGGATTGTACTTGGGAGATTGAAGTAGGCATGCAAAGTTGATATCCTTACTTGTTTTGAAATTGATGTATGATTGTAAAATTTGAGGAAGAATGTAATAGCCTATAAATATTTAAATAAATAAATATGTCTTGTTGTTGTTCTCAGGTGGTTGTTGTTAAGTGGTTATTGGGTTGTTCTATGGTTGTTGATTCGTGGCATGGTGTTAACACAGATAACTGCTAGCACTTTTCTAGTATAAAAGGGATTAACTCATAAAAATGCTAGCAACTATTTAAAAATCCAAAATGGAATGACTAAATGGAAATTTTTCTAAAAACGTGGTGACCAAAGTGATAATTTTCCATCTTCTTCTTCAATTATAGCTGCTGCAGATAGAAAAATGCAAGTTAACCCCTGAACTCCATTGTTGGTCACTGTAGCACTTGAAAGCTTCTCCCTCTTTGACCACCAGTGAAACAACCTCCGTTTGCCATGAAATTCGAACCACAGAACCTTCTTAACCTCTTCTACATGCTTATAATTTTTATTTTATAAAAATTGGCCTGGATTTATTCAGATTAACCTCCAAAATTTTGGTTTGAACTTCCGGTGACTAAACCATCTTCTCTGGTAATCTTCAGTGGTTGCAGCCACTGCCATTGGACTCGTCCTGCTATAAAAAATCCATAGAGACTGACCACGAGTCCGGGTGTTGTCGTTTGGAGCTTGACCAGTAAATTTGCATTTTCTCTCTGATCTATTAATATGATAGTAGTTAATTATGTTTGATGCTATTTTTGAAGTCCCCTAGATGTTGTGATCATTTGTATATATCTGTTTTGTGTTAAATGCATTTTCTGGTGAGAAAATCTAGTGAGTTCTAACCAGATTCTGGTGAGGAATAGTGATAAGCCCGAAAAATTATGATTTTATTTTTAATAAATAATATAAATTATGAGGATTAATTTTTATAACTAGAGCAAGGTCTGATTCCTCACGGATTTTGAATTGAAAATCCCGGAAGTGTTTCAGTGGAAATTTCTTAATTTCCATTTAAATTGTTTAAACTCACCAAAATAAATTCTCTTAGCCTCAAATGTCATTTTTTGGGTGTCTCCAAGTCAAATTTAGTAATTCCCTAATTTTATTAATTTTCTGGAATTTTCATGAATTTATTTGTTATAATTATAAGCATATATTTTATATAAATATTATTTATTATAGAGAATACTGGAGCAGGAACATTGGAAATTAGGCGGATGAGGACACGTTAGCTGGCTTGCTCCACCTGTAAGTTAGTATTTTGAAGTTTGTGTTATTTTCGCTATTTAATAAAATAATGAATTTGAGATATTATATTATGATTCTGATGGTGATATTATTATGGAAAAATTAAATGAGAATATTGTTATTTTATATTAAATTTTAAGTTATGGTATTCTCTAGATTTTAATTGCATATTTATTTATATAAATGTTTATTTTGGAAAATACTGGTAGAACGGGCTACCTGATGGGTGTCATCAGAACCGTGTGCACACTAGTAGCGATTATTAAGTTGGGCCCTTGACTGTTTATGGTATTGAAAGCTCGATTGATGCATAGTTCTTGGGCGTGTGTTAGTGAAAAGGTTGGTTGATGCAAAGCTCTCGGGCGTGTGGTATTAAAAGGCTCAGTTGATGCTTAGCTCTCAGGCGTATTTTGTTGATTATTTACTGGTACTGGCAGCTCGGTTGATGCCTAGCTCTTGGGAACTGCCAGTAAATATTGGAATAAGTTATTGACTATGGTTGGTAGCTCGGTGGATGCTTAGCTCTTGGGAATCGGTAGTCATTTAGATTAAGTGAGTCAGTTGGCTATTAGATTTATAATTTAGGGTTCTACAATGATTTTTCACTTATTAATATTTTAAATGAAAATTATTTAATTATGAGAATGTTTATGAGGTTGGTAAAGATTATTTTTATTCCAAAGGTGTTTATGAGATTTTATTAAATCCTTTTATATTTACAAGTGAAATTTTGATAAAATAATGATTTCAAATATAAATTATAAATATTATATTTCTATAAAAATTATTTTAACAAGGAGGTTTCCAAAGTAGCATGCATTTCTTTATATTAACTTACTTAGTGAGGTCTGACTCCCCTTAACTATTTTTCTAAGATCTTAGGAGTCTACGGTTAGTTTTTCTTCTCTGTGCCGGACTCATTCTTCACCGGCTACATTATGTAGGTTACTGTAATGCTATGAACATTTATGTTATAATGTGTAGTTAATATAGACACCGCAGTAGCATTAGAGGATTTGTTATTATTGTAATTGTATGGATATGTGTCTTGTATTATAATATGTATTTTGATATGTTTGAGTTGAGATGTTGGAGATTTGATGATATTGGAGTAGTGGTGGTTGGTTTATGTATTATTGGGAGTGTTATTTGCTATTTTCAGGTTTTGATTTTATTCCCGAAACAGAGGAAACTCTACCGAATTTTTGTTAAAATTCTAAAGTATTTAAATTAATTGTGATAAATTCCTTGAGGCTTACTATGGTTTTCGGAAGCTTTATGCTTTTTCCATTCCCTTGTGTCGGTCATGTGCCCATGGGGTTCGAGTTGTCATGTGCCCATAGGGTTCGAGTTGTGACAGTCAGGCTATTGTGGAGAGATGAGCTGTGATTTTGGCAAATATTCTTATTTGGCTGTAATTTCTCTTTGGACAACTGTAGTATTTTTATTTATAAAATTGAATTAACAATCTAATTTAACTCTAACAAAAAAATATAATTTTATTATCAAATTATATAATTTTATAAGTGTATTGTACAAATATTATATATGTAATCAAGTATATTTTTACAATATATATATATATATGTGCCCAAGGAGTTCGAGTTGTCATGTGCCCATGGGGCTCGAGTTGTGACAGTTAGGTTGCTGTGGAGAGGAGAGTTGTGATTTTGACAAATATTTTTATTTGGCTCTAATTTCTCTTTGGACAACTGTAGTATTTTTATTTATAAAATTGAATTAACAATCTAATTTAACTCTAACAAAAAATATAATTTTATTATCAAATTATATAATTTTATAAGTGTATTGTACAAATATCTTATATGTAGTCAAGTATATTTTTACAATATATATATATAAAGTACAAACAATTATTTTATAGCATAATATTTATTTATATATAATAATATGCAATTCATATAAATCATTTTTATCAAAACAAATATCTAACAATTTATTTATTAATTTTTTTCTTAACCTAACTACAATTCAGTATTTTTATTTATAAGATTAAACAATCCAACTTAATACTAACTAAAAACAATGTATCTAAATTTGTCTTTTTATCTTTTCCATCATTATATATTTTTCTTTTGACTATTTCTTACCCTTATTTTATCGCTCAATAACATGTGTCAAATTCATATTTTTATTTTTTCACTTATTGATCAATAGCATTAATAATCTAAAAGTTAATAATTAAATAATTTTTTTATATTGAAAAGCTAAATTATTTTTTATTTTGAAAAGAATTAATTTCTTATTACTCTTAATACTTTTATTATGTGATAGACATAACAAATCACAAATTTACTCATTGATAATCTTATAATGTATAATTTGATTTTTCATTCCATGTAATTTTAAAAGATAAAAAAGTGAAAGAATTAATAAATAATAAATTTTAGTATATTATTTTACCAATAATATTTATAGTTACACTAAAATAATGCATTATGTGTAGGGCGTAATAATTGAAAAAAAAAGATGTAAAATATTTGTACAGGGGTTGATGAGAAGGAAGGTTGAAATTGGTTGATGAGGTATGTATATATATATATATATATATATAATTTAATTATTTATATCATATAATTTATATTATATATTTTTAATAATTTAATAAGAATATTTTAACATTCAATTTTTTTAATATTTAAATATTTAAATAATGTATAATATATAATTTTAATTAATATATATTTAATTAGCATATATAATTAATACCCTTAGCAACCTAGCAATCCCTTAGCAACTCAACAACTTAGCAATCCATAGCACTCAGCAACCTATATCTGATATAGGTTGCTGAGTGCTATGGATTGCTAAGTTGTTGAGTTGCTAAGGGGTTGCTAGGTTGCCAAGGGTATAATTTAATTATTTATGTTATATAATTTATATTATAATTTTTCAATAATTTAAAAAATATATTTCAGTATTTAAGATTTTTAATATGTAAATTAATATTTAAATTTTATAACAACAATGGCAAGTTTTAATTTGGTGAAGGTCGGGCTGCTGTGGAGAGGAAAACTGTGATTTTAACGAATATTCTGGTTTAGCTCTAATTTCTCTTCGGACAACTGTAGTATTTCTATTTATAAAATTGAATTAACAATTTAATTTAACTCTAATAAAAAAATATAATTTTTTTATTAGATTATATAATTTTATAAGTGTATTGTATAAATATCTTATATGTAATCAAGTATTTTTTTTACAATGTTTATATTTTTATCATATATATATATATATGTAGTACAAACAATTATTTTATAGCATAACATTTATTTATATATAGTACAATACAATTTATATAAATAATTTTTATCAAAACAAATATCTAACAATTTATTTATTAATTTTTCTTAAAATAACTACAATTTAGTATTTTTATTTACAAGATTAAACAATCAAACTTAATACCAACTAAAAACAATGTACCCAAATTTAACTTTTTGTCTTTTCCATCATTCTATATTTTTCTTTTGACTATTTCCCGCTCTTATTTTACCGCCCAATAACATGTGTCAAATTCATATTTTTTATTTTTTTACCTATTGATGAATAGAATTAATAATCTAACACTTAATAATTAAATAATGTTTTACATTAGAAAGCTAAATTATTTTTATTTTGAAAAGGATGGATTTCTTATTACTCTTAATAATATATTAAATTTTTAATGTTTATAATTTATTATTCCTTACTTTTATTACGTGATAGAAATAACAATTCACAAATTTACTCATTGATAGTCTTATAATATATAATTTGATTTTTCATTCCAAGTAATTTCAAAAGATAAAAAGTGAAAGAATTAATAAATTATAAATTTTAGTATATTATTTTACCAATAATATTTAGAGTTACACTAAAATAATGCATCATGTGTACAGTGTAATAATTGAAGAAAAAGGTGGAAAAATAAGGTTACATGGGTATATGTATATGTATATGTATATATATATATATATATATATATATACACTCTCCTCTCTTGTTTGCTCTTGCTCATTACTCTTGTTCAGCCTTGTCGGAATAAGCACTGCTAGTCCTTTCTGTTGGAGGAAAAGGTGATATAATCATATCTGCTGTTCTTGTTCACGAATCCGTTTTTAGCCCTTACCTTGGCCCTAGTATAGGGAGAGTCTCGACTTTGAATAGCTCTAGTTTTTTCCCCGGAGAGTCGGTATTACCGTAGGCTAGTCTTCAGCATCAAGATCGCATGTTGCATCACTGCCAATTGATCATCATATACCATGATTCAAACTCCTACAATTTCGCTAGTGAGCTATCCACTTCTGCTATAAAAATGAATATCCATGCTGGTCTTGACCTGACACAAATTATTGAAGCTCTCTTCCTAGCCCAATGCCGCTTCTTGGACGAATCAGATATATATATATATAATTAACATATTAATTAATACCCTTGGCAACTTAGTAACCCCTTAGCAACTCAACAACTTAGCATTCATAGCACTCATCAACCTATATCAACATCCGCCCAAATCAATTGATATAGGTTGCTGAGTGCTAAGTATTACTAAGCTATTGAGTGCTAAGCATTGCTACCTTGTTGAGTTGCTACGGGGTTGCTAGGTTGCCAAGGGTATAATTTAATTATTTATATTCTATTTTTTAATAATTTAATAAATATATTTCAATATTCAATAATTTTTAATATGTAAATTAATATTTAAATATTTAATATATATTATATAAGTCGATTTAGGTGGATTTTGATATAAATTATTGAGTTGCTAAGGGGTAACTAGGTTGCCAAGGGCTGCTAAGGTTTATTTGAGGTGCTAAGATGATTGCTCAAGTTGATAATGGTTAATATAGGTTGCTCAAAGATAAGGAGGAAAAAGATAAAAAGGGCAAATTTAAATATGGTAAAGGTCGGGCTGTTGTGGAGAGGAGAACTGTGATTTAAGCAAATATTCTTATTTAGCTCTAATTTCTCTTAGGACAACTGTAGTATTTCTATTTATAAAATTGAAATAACAATCTAATTTAACTCTAATAAAAAATGTAATTTTGTTATCAAATTATATAATTTTATAAGTGTATTGTATAAATATTTTATATGTAATTAAGTATATTTTTACAATATACATATATATATATATATATATATATTATAAATAATTATTTTATAGCATAATATTTATTTATATGTAGTACAATGCAATTCATATAAATAATTTTTATCAAAACAAATATCTAATAATTTATTTATTAATTCTTTCTTCAAATAGCTACAATTTAGTATTTTTATTTATAAGATTAAACAATCCAAGTTAATACTAAGGACAATGTACCCTAATTTTATTTTTTATCTTTTCCATCATTCTATATTTTTCTTTTGACTATTTTCCGCCCTTATTTTACCACCCAATAACATGTGTCAAATTCATATTTTTATTTATTTTTACTTAGAATTAATAACCTAACACTTAATAATTAACTAATTTTTTATATTAAAAAGCTAAATTATTCTTTATTTGAAAAGGATGGATTTCTTATTACTCTTAATAATATATTAAATTTTTATTATTCATAATTTATTATTCCTTTTATTATGTGATTGAAGTAACAAATCACAAATTTACTCATTTATAGTTTTATAATATATAATTTGATTTTTCATTTCATGTATTTTCAAAAGATAAAAAGGTTAAAGAAATAATAAATAATAAATTTTAGTATATTATTTTACCAATAATATGTAGAGTTACATTAAAATTTTAGTGTGTGTGTGTATATATATATTATTTAATTATTTATATTATATATTTTTAATATTTTTTAATAATTTATTTTATATTTAATAAAAAT